>OU611760.1:870000-1102500 GCA_914767535.2 Dunaliella primolecta | reverse complement strand
AAGGCAGAGGTTTGTCTCATTTGTATGTGTATGTGTGCGTATGCGCGCGTGTGTGCATGTGTGTTGCAGTCATTGAACACGTTTCACTAATCATGTTAGGTTCACAAATCATGGCAGCTCAGAAGTGGTATTCAATCTTGCAAATGCTGCCTAGAGGATGATGTATAAAGCACAAAGAATACAGATCCACACGGGCCTCTATGATCCTCAAGTTTTAGGTACATGCGTGAAGCATGCAATTGACAGCTTGTATGCACTTGTGCTCATGTTCCAGGGAGGGGGCAGGTCTGCAGTAGTGGACCTGGATGGCTGGCAAGATGCTGACAGTGATGATCTCATGCTTAGAAGTGGTGTGCAGGTGAGTTGCTTTGCCTGGGTTCCTCAGGGTGTACCTTTGTGGTTGCTTGCCTCTTTTTGCCTGCAGCTCCAGCTGCTGTATGAGGGTCCAAGTCCTGGCAAGCGCCAGAGTGTGCAGACGTTTGTGCTTTCTTCCTCTGCCTACTTTGTACACTTTTTCTCCCTGTGTGCGATGTCGCGGCAAAAGGCTCCCCAAGAGCAACAGTATGGACCTTGCTCACATTGGGTGGATTGTTGTTGGGTGTGTGGTGTAAACATTCCTGCTTGCTTTTCCTCCTCTGCCTTACTCAAATATGTATGCATATCTGTACGTGATTGAAGTCAAATGCTAGATTGTTGTCTGGTCTGCCGTGCATACATTGCTGCTTGCTTTTTCTCCTGTGTCCTACGCTGTTTGGTGGTATTCCCAGAGCAGCGGCATGGACCATGCTAGATTGTTGTTGAATGTGCAGTGCGTACATTCCAGCTCGCTTTTCTCCTGTGTCCTACGCAGCCTGGCGGCTTTCCCAGGGTGGCTGCATGGACTACACATGAGCAGCGAAAGCAGGCTGTGTACAACATTGTGCGAGGCGAGGGCATGCAAGAACGCAAGGGAGGCCTCGGCTCTGGGATTGAGGGCAGCACAGGTGATGAATTGGTGGGCAGAGAGGACCTAGGGGACAAGTTGTGGACGGGCAAGGAGCAGGACAGGGATGTTTAGGGGACAAGTTGTGAATGGGCACAAAACAGGACAGGAATGACAAATTACTCATGCAGGGCCTGATACGCTATGATGGCAGAAGGCATGCTGATTTCGTGTCGTTAAGCCCCAGCTGACACTATTGACCTTTTTGTGTTAGTCCTCGCTCTTTACAAAAAGGGTGCGATGGAGCATTGCTTACCTCTTGCAAGCCAATTATGCAAAGTTTTTGCGATTGTATGGCGCAACAATATAAGGGGTGAGTGCACTCCACGCGCACTCCACTTGCACTCAGTGACCGGGCTGAGTTCTTGCTGCTATGCATGGTGTGCATGCTTGGAGCTCCGGCTGTAAAACCTGCTGTGAGACATGCATCTTCTTTCACGCACAGCTTTCTTTGAATCATACATCAATCAATCCAATTAATCAATCATTCTCATGGTTCATACATAATCAATCCAGCAGTGGCACATGCCCCTTCTTTCACACAGCTTCTATGAGATGTTCATACTTGGTTGTTGGAAGGGTTTTTTCTATCGGCAAGCATGCCAGCAGGGGAGGGATACCCTCTGATGGCACAGACTTGTTAGAGCCATAAATGTGATCTTTTTGTTTGCTCTCAAAAATGCAGCGGAAGTTAGCTTTACAACGACAGTGTCCCTTCCTGGCCTCTTCTTGTCTTTGAGATTGATGAGGCTGTTAATGCAATTTTTTTCATTTCTTGGGAACTGGAGGAGAGGGTATAGCTTTGGGTCCACTCCTTCACCAGTTTAAACTGCATGTCATGCTGGGCTGTTGCAGATTTGATGGCCGCAAGAATATGCTTTTTGAGGTCATAAAATTGCAGGAGAGACTTGCTTAGCACCACCAAGTGGTTGGATTTTTACAAATTCTAGAAGTGGGAAACGTTCTTGTCTTGTTGTTAGAGCTCCCTGTAGACTTCTGGATACTGAAAAAAAATGCAAATTGCCTGAGAAAATAAAAGTTGCTGAGTCCGTGCACGTATTCCATGTACAATTCCTGGATGACTGCAGGGGACGCTGGCTTTGCAACTGTGCATCAGCCCCGGTCGCACGCCTTGCTTGACTCAATGATGGCCGCTGCCAAAATTGGCCGGAGGTAAGAATCAAGTATACATGTAAGGTGTAAACACCCTTTGCAACGGACCTGGAACACTGACACAGTGGCCTCTTGCTCGTCAAAGCCCGTTGCTCACCACCTTCCATTGAAACTGCGCTCTCTTTTAGGGGTGCCGAGCACCTTCTTCCTTTTTAAGTGGTGGCACAAAATCCTCTTGGTTGCTTCCAAAATGAGGAACTTGAGTGCACCTTTGCTAGGGCATGCCCAAGGCACCACCTTTTCAGCCCAACTCCCCCACCCCCTTGCCATTGTTTCAAAGAGTCCTGATGCCCGTTATGAACTTCTACTGCACATTCCATCAAAAGACCATTTGGGTCCTTTTTTTTATGTTGTTCTGTTGCTGTTTAAAGAGTCTTGCAGAACAGGGTACTGTTAGTGGTGGAAACTATCCAGAAACGTGCCGTAATATTATAGGAAGATTAAGGGTGAAAGGGTTGTCTATGCCATCAAGAGACTGAAGAGAGCCTTGTCTCGTGAGCTTGAGATGAGTCTCTTTGGGTTGGTTTGCTATCTTGATTGCCTTACTTTTAGATACTTTTTCACCCAAGCCTCAAGAACTTTGAGGAAAAAGAATGCCATCTTTTTTGCGTCCTAAGCACCGTGACAGTGTCTTCATTCTAGGGTCACAAAGGGTTGGCCTACAGCCCGAGAATCTGGCTGATCGGCTATGTCTTTATCCCATTAGTTATTCATACAAAAAAGAGCAATGCACATCCTGTAACTGCTTGCTTTGTCTCAGGGTAAGCGCTGATGGAGTACGGCAGCACAGGTCGAGTGATGGGGGTACAGAGGGTGGCGGTGGAGGCATCCAATGGGGTTCCCCGCCGTCTGCAAAGGGCCCTGTAAAAGCAAGGTGCGTAAATGCTGTGTATGTTTTCTCAGTCTGTGAAGGGCATGTCACATGTAAGGTGCGTGAATGTTGTGTGCGTTCCTGCTGGCGGTGATGGCTGTACCCTAAAAGCGGCTAAAGTCAAGGTCAGTGGGGTGTGCCCACTGAGTGTGAGTCCACTTTGTGTGTTCGATGTGTGTAAATCCACTCCACTCAAGCTTGCACACATTCATCACAATTGCTGCAAATGCCCGCAAGCTGCACATCGGTGCAGTATAGGATGCGTGCTCTTACTAAGCCCAATAGTTCATCGCTAAGCAATCATGCAACTCTTTTTGTTCAAGGGGGTGGCGGTGGGTACCTTTGAAGTGAGGCAACACAGAGCCCTTGCTCACGCACACAATTGCCCCACAGTGCCATAGTGCTGTGTGTTGGGGGCTCATCTCTATATTGTTGGTGCTCGTACTTCTGTTGGTGGTGCTCCAATGCTAGTGCTTCTGTCGGTGGTGCCACAGGGCCACAGTGCTCAGTGTTGGTGCCGCAGTGCTGTTACTTTTGTTGGGATGTTATCCCACGCTACTGGTGCTTTAGGGCCCACAGTGCAACGGTGCTCGGCGCTGATGTCGCAGTGCTCATACTTCTATTGGTGTTGCTAGCCACGGGGCTAGTGCTTCAGGACCCACAGTGCCATGTTGCTCAGTGTTGGTGCTGCTGTTATCATACCTCTGTTGGTGGTGCCACAGTGCTAGTGCTTCTGTAGGTGGTGGAAGTGCTCATGCTTCTGTAGGTGGTGCTGCTCGCACTTCTTTTGGCGGTGCTGCTTGTACTTCTGTTGGTGGTTCCACAATGCCAGTGCTTCTATTGGCAGTGCTCGGATGCTTCTTGTTTGAGGGCCTGGCTGCTTACATGCCTTCATTGACAGAACAGTGTCAGATGGCGAATGACTAGCAATTGCCAATCCAACACACAAACACATCTTTCCATCCATTTCATACCTCCCTGCCAATAGCTGGAATAAGCTGCATATGTAAACAACCTTGGCCAACCCTACACCTAGTAAAACTCTCAGTGGCACCCTTTGCCTCACAGTGCCTGGATGCTTCTTGCTGGAGGTCCTTGCTGCGTGTGGATGCTTGCGTTGGCAGAACGGCACAGAGTGCCAGTACCAATGCTTTCAATGACGCTCTCTGCCTTATTCTAGCTTGCACAGATGTTACTTTCTTTTCTCTGGCTCACAGTGCACGGAGGCTGTTTGCTGGAGGCCCTGCCTTGGATACTCGGCTGATGGGGATCCTGACCAAGCACGAACGCCCTCGCCCCCTCTCTGCTGTTGCTGGTAGGTCCTTCGGCCCGTGTCCTGCAGTGCTCTGTGCAGCTTGCTGCCTCAAAGCTAGTATATAGCTTTATTTCCCTGGTGCTATCTCAGACCTGAGGACCGTGACAGAGACTTTTGGCCCTTTTCCTGCTATGCTCTGCGCAGCTTGTCACCCCCAAAATCATCAGCAGATAGCATTTCAGCACCCTGCCCAAGCAGGATTTTAATTGATACGACACCCTGCATGCTGATCGATAGTTGTTTTAGAAGAGCAAGCTTGCAGGTTTACAGCTCTGGCACCCAAAAAAAGACAAGAAAAGACAAAGCAAGCTAGTTCCTGCTGCGTGCATCAAGAAAAGGCGCCCTAACTAGCAAGCTAGCTAGGGCCTCACCAAAGAAGCTCATAGGTCCATCCTAAACTAAGCTAGAGCCGACGGGAAACAACTGGAGAGGGTCCAGCGGGATTTCAGCCGTGTGCCTGCGGGCTTGGACTCTCCCCCTCCTGCCCTGCACTGCCTCACCCACAGTAACTCCCCAACCAAAAGAGCCCTGCAAATAAAATGCGTGCCTGGCGCTCCATGAATTGACCCGTTTTGAGCAACATCTGCAAGCATGTATTGAGCCACTCTTGTGGGCTGTGGCTGTTGCGCTGCCATTTGCAAGTCCTGTGCTCCTTTATTGCCCAACCTTCAAGGCTTGTAGCGGGCAGCATTGTAAAAAAGAAAAAGTCAATATGCATAGAGGAAGCGCTTCCTACATAGATTATAGAAAAGGAGAGACATTGGCTCAAAGAGCCGTGAGTCTCCTTGACCAGGAGAAGGCAATGTGCCCTATTTTGCATTGATTCACTTTTTGGGGTTTGGGGACTGCCGTTTTGCAATCCTGTATAGTGACACAATCACGCACTTTCAAATTGCCCTGCTTCTTTGCAGGCAACTTGGCCAAGCGCATTAATGTGCTGTCATTAATGTGCTACCATTATTATGTGATGTCATTAATTTGCTGCCTTGCATTGCGCTGCCCTGCGTTGTGCTGTGCTGCCCTGCATTTTGCTGCCCTGCATTGCGCTGCCCTGCGTTGTACTGCTCTGCGTTGTACTGCCCTGCGTTGTGCTGTGCTGCCCTGCGTTGCGCTGCCCTTATGCACTTCTAAACTGCCTTTACTTAATGCGCCAAGGTGCGCGTTCAGCTGCTTGCATGTGCTTCTCAACTGCTCTCTGTCACAGGCAACGTGCCCATGCATGCACGAAGCCGGCCTCTAGGAGAAGCTGACAATGGGAGGGCTGCCTTGCATCATGCTGCCCTTATGCGCTTCCAAACTGCCTCTCATTATTGCATCATGCTGCCCTTATGTGCTTCCAAACTGCCTCTCATTTTTGCATCATGCTGCCCTTATGCGCTTCCAAACTGCCTCTCGTTATTGCATCATGCTGCCCTTATGCGCTTCCAAACTGCCTCTCATTATTGCATCATGCTGCCCTTATGCGCTTCCAAACTGCCTCTCATTTTTGCATCATGCTGCCCTTATGCGCTTCCAAACTGCCTCTCGTTATTGCATCATGCTGCCCTTATGCGCTTCCAAACTGCCTCTCATTATTGCATCATGCTGCCCTTATGCGCTTCCAAACTGCCTCTCATTATTGCATCATGCTGCCCTTATGCGCTTCCAAACTGCCTCTCATTATTGCAGGCAAACGCACGCTTTGGTGTGTTCCAAACTGCCTCTCATTATTGCAGGCAAACGCACGCTTTGGTGTGTTCCAAACAGCCTCTCATTATTGCAGGCAACACACCAAAGCGTGTGTTTGCCTCTCAGCTACCTTAGCCTGCCGTTGTCTGTAACGTGCCAATGCATTCACGGAGTCAGCCCCAATAGGGAGCTGCCGATGGGGAGGGCAGCCTTACATTGCGCTGCTCTCACTAACTGCTGCTCTTTTACCTGTTGCAGGCGACATGCCAAAGCGCGCACTGAGCCGGCCCTTAGGGGGAGCTGCTGATGGGGGGGCTCAACGTGCCAGATGCCAGTCCGCCGGCAGGGTGCAGCCACGCCATCAGAGTGCTCGTCAGGTAGGTGCACGACACAGTGCATGCCATGTGCATGTTGCAGTGCAAGTCAGACCAATGCAATCATGCCGCCACCTGCGAGAGTGCTCGTCAGGTAGGTGCATGCCACAGTGCATGCTGTGTGCATGTCACAGCGCAAGTCAGACCAATGCAATCATGCCACCACCTGCGAGAGTGCTCGTCAAGTAGGTGCATGCGACAGTGCATGCTGTGTGCATGTCACAGCGCAAGTTAGACCAATGCAATCATGCCACCACCTGCGAGAGTGCTCGTCAGGTAGGTGCATGCTGCAGTGTGTGCCATGTGCATGTCACAGTGCTGATCAAATGCAGCCGCACCACCGCTAGAGTGTAGGTCAGGTAGGTGTACAACTAAGTGTGTGGCTTGTGCGCACCTCAGGGGTATACTATGCTTTGAGTTGTTGGGCTTTAATTACCTGAGTGCTCATCAGGTCAGGCTTTGATATGCTTTTCCTTGCTTCCTTATTAGATGGGCTTGCACCTTTAAAGCTGTTAATCAGCCAGCCCAATCTGTGTGCAGCTGCACATCACCAGAGCATACCGCAGGGATGCCTCCCTGGCTTCCTGTTTGGCGGATACGGTTGCGCATTGCATCTAATTGCCAGTCTGTCTGTTTCCTGTATGCAGCTGTTTTGATGGTTATGGCTGTGCACTGTATGTGCCTACCAACCCATCAGCCGCATGCAGCTGCATCCATCAGCCAGAGGCAGCTTCCCATCTAGAGGCCATGCTAATTCCTGCAGCGTTTGATGTGTACTTGCAAACAATAATTTGGTGCCTCCCTTCCATCCTGCAGCCGGAAGTGGCGTCCCATCATGAGGTTATCTAGTTTCTGCAGCCATTGGAGCACATTTAGATTTGGTTCTCCCATCTTGCAGGCTGAGGCTGCTGCGCAGCATGAGGCCCAGATATCTGCCTTGCAAGATCGTTTGGAGGATGTGCGGGGCCAACTTGAAGATGCGCTCAATACTGTTCAGGTGCGTGCATAGCTGATGAAATGCGTGTGATGTGAATGCATGGCCAGCTGAAAGAGTTGCACACAACACTGTGCAAGGATCTTGAGGTTTGCAAGGGTCTGACCCTGTGCAATGGTCTCAGAAATTTAAACACTGTGAGAACTCAGCGCTGTGCATTTTTGGCAGCATTTAAAAGACTGCGGTCATTTTAAGTGAAGAGTTGTAATGTCACAAAGGCCCTCAAGAATTCTCAGTCGATTAACATGCAAGTAGAATGACCATTTTAAAGCTTTTGACGATAGCAAAAAGTGATGTGTGATTCATACCTGTAATAAATATAAGTCAGGTATTGTCATTTGCACTTGCTGTAGCATTAGCTTGATCATGACCGCTTGCATTATTGCCCCTGAGGGTGTTGACATGTACTGTACAAAATTTTGATCATTCCACACCCTTGGAAAAAAATATATACATTTTTTTAATTCCTGCTCTAATCTTGCTCCCCCTTCAGTAGTTCAGTTTTTGGATTTCCCGCGTGTTCCTGCAGGGGCAATTAGTCCCTATTTGCCCTGATAAGAGCTGTGCATTGCGTCTACAGGCTGCACACTGCCCCTTCATGTGAGGATCTGGAGGTGCACAATCCTTACACTATCCCTCACAACCTTAAAAGCTGCTGTTCAAAAACCCCTCTGCTGCTGCTCCTCCTCCTTACTTGGGGTTCTCAGGAAGCTACCCAGCTGTCCAACCCCCCTGGCGCTTTGGGGCCTTTAATTAATTTATAACCAAATAATTCCAAAAAATGTTTTAACTTTCACGCACTTTCCCGCATGCTCCAAAGTAATTATTTTTTCAAGTGTCCGCAGTCATCCCGCACCCTCCAAAGACATTACTTTTGCGGGATGATATAAATTCTGTACGGTACGTGTCTAGGATTAAGGACAAGATTCAAGCTACACCTGATTTCCCTGCACAGTCGCAATCCCGGCACGTGCACACACACGCGCGCACACGCGCACACACACACACACACACACACACACACACACACACACACACACACACGCACGTGCACATCACGGTCCCCGTCCCTGCGCGCACACAACTTTCTGCTCATTATACTATCTACCAGAGATCATCGATTTCTTTAGCTGCATACAGCAGACCTAAGTGACGAGCTTGCTCCAACCAAAATTCTGCATTCTTTTTTACTTTAGAGGTACTGCTGCTCTCTCCTGTTTGCCAATTTATCACGCTCCAATTTCTTTATGATGGTGTTTTTGCTGTCTCTTGTTTTTCAGTTACTTTTTTGTTGGTGCTTAAACCTGCAGTCTCATTCTGAGCTAGAGGTGCAGCTTCGGGACACCATCGACATGCTGAGGGCCAGGCTGCATGCCCAGGGTGCTCGTGAGCAGGTGCGCTTAGGTGCAACAACTTCATAGAGTGAGTGCCCAGGGTGGTTATGAATGGGAGGGGCTAAATACTCACTTAAGATAACTTGGGCAGCAAAGAATGTAATTGGCAAGGCTTCTTGCCCAGGGTGCTCATAAGTGGGAGGGACTGGACGCAATTGCTCCTCAGAGTGATTTGATTGACAATAAGCGTGCAGCTTTGGGGCACCATTGACCTGCTGAGGGCAAGGCTGCTTGCCCAGGGTGCTTGTGAGTGGGAGGGGCTGAATGCAACTGCTTCCTAGACTGATTTTTAATGACAAAAAAGTGTGCAGCTGTGAGACGCCATTTAACATGTCGAGGGCAAGGCTGCATGCTTATTTGGGTGCTCACAAGCAGGTGTTGCTGAACACAACCACTTTGAGCGACTTGCAAAGCAAAGAAAATAAAAACGTAGCGCAATTGATCTCTGTGAGCCTCGCTGCCAAGAAGCAAGCTTTTGCCTTGCTGTGATGAACAGCTTTATTGCGGACCCAGGTTGATCAATTACTTTTGCTACACAAATTACGTGCTTTGCTTTCACGTTAAATTCTAGCATGTTCACACGTGGGCACGCACATACACATGCACGCATATACACAAACCACTCACAGAGTGCAGGAGCTCTTTTCTGAATGCATCATGAAAGCCATCAAAGAATTACAAGTGCCATCCAGCAAAAGAATGGCTTCAGGAAGGCCAGAAAGCAGCAAAGCATGCTTTGCTCTTTATTTCCGCACTTACCTGTTTAAACTTTGCTTACATGCATGTCAACGCACAACCTCCTATCTTGTCACCATATTTTGAATCACCGCCAAGCTGTCTTCCCAGTGCTTTCCATATGATAAAGCGCAAACAGCCCTTTCCTTGCTTGCCAACCTCAATGCTTTCTGTTCAACAGAACACACACAGCGCTTTCCTATCACACCGCACTTGCCAACCCCAGTGCTTTCTGTCTGATAGAGCACTCGCAGTGCTTCCCTCATGCACCACACTTGGCAACCCCAGGGCTTCCTGATCGAGCGCTTACACAGAACTCTCCCCTCATGCACCACGCTTAGCACCCCCAGTGCTTTCTATCTTACGAAGCACTTACAACACTTTCTTCACACAACATGCTTGGCAATTTTGGTGCTTTTTGTATCTGACAGAGCACACACAGAACTGTCTTCACACAACATGCTTGGCATCCTCAGTGCTTTCTGTTTTACGAAGCAGTCACTATGCTTCCCTCACACACCATGTTTGGTAACCCCTGTACTTTTTTTCTGAAAGAGCACCCACAGCGCTTTCCTCACACACCATGCTTGGCATCCCCAGTATTTTCTGCCTGACAAAGCAATCACAGCGCTAACCTATTCACGTTGCTCTCCTAGGACGCCACGCCAAGCTTGCGCCATACTTAAAGGTGCTCTTGCGGTGCTCCCCACTCACGCCACGCTTGGCGTTTCTGACGTACTTTCTACACGTCAAAGTATTCCCTTGAACCACGCTTGGCATCTCCACAGGAGCAGCAGCGCCGGTTGCAGCAGCATACCGAGCTGGAGCCCCTCTTTGACCGCCTGGCTGAGAACTGGGCTTTCAAAAGCCCAGAGGACGTGGTGGCAAGGCTGGAGTTCCTGGAGGATGAGAAGCTGAGCTCCCTGGATGAGCTTATCCGGGTGAGTTGAATGTCGTTGCAACCTCTGGCCTTCTGCACCCTTTCGTTGTGTGTGTGCAGCTGCAAAGCTAAACATCACAGACGATGAAAGTGAAAGCTCCCTTGATTGACCCGCTTGGACACATTGACAGCCTTGTTCTTCGTGTGTGTGTGTGTGTGTGTGTGTGTGTGTGTGTGTGTGTTAAAGGTCTTTAAGGACGTGTCTGTTGGAAGCTGTGCTTACTGAACATGCTGAGGGAAACCCACTGGCTTTCTTGTTTCACATTTATTTGAAACTGGCTCCACCAAAAGTCGACTTTAGAGGTTCATTGGCTGTGTCATTCCAAGCTTCTCAATCTTGTTCTGTGCATTGGTTGCAGACACAAATAATTTACACTCTTGTTCGCGCTCTCTTTTGATCATTCTTCTTTGTGTGTTTGTGTCTTTTACGTATAAGCGTGGCAAGTCCAGTCAGGTAGCCTCAATCTAAGAGCTGATCTAGTGGGCCATGCCTCCCCATTTATTACCTAAAACCCACGAGTAAGCTCCTTTTGCATCATTTTGCCTATCCAGAGCCTTAAACACATTGTTTGCAGGCCCATGAGGGGGAGGTGACCTCCCTCCAAAATGCACTAGCTGATGCGCGCTAGCTGAAGTTAGCTTCCCATAACTTCAAACACTTTGTCTGCAGATAGAAAAGACGAGCACATGCCCTGTCTGCAGACCCAAGAGGTGGTGACATCCCTCCAAAGTGTGCTGGCAGGTGCCATGAAGCGCTTTGAGCCTCTCTAAAGCTTTAGACCCTCCGTCTGCAAAGAAATAAGGGGCAAGGACCTTCTTTGCCTGCAGACCCAAGAGGAAGTGACATCCCTCCAAAAGGCGCTGGCGGATGCCATGAAGCGCGTAGAGCTCACCCACTCAACGCTGACCACCAACCATATCAGCGCCACTGCACGTCTCACTGAGGCAAACAACAGCCTGGAAGCGGAAGTACAGGAATTGGAGGTGGGTTCTTCAGCGCAAACTGTTGCACACTGAGGAAGCACACACCCCGGAACCTTGGGTGCGGCCTTGCCTCCACTTTGAAATGCACGTGCGTACCTGAATGCACTGATGTGCACAATCAAGAGCGCACGCCAGCCCTCTCATAAACGCATACACACACGGGCACGCACACAAACACACACACACGCACACACTCACACACATGCACAGGGCGTGAACAGGCGGCTGGTGGACCGTCAGGAAGCCCTGCTGACCTTACAGGGGGCGGTCATTGACCTGTGGAGCTTGTGCCAGGATGACCCCTCTTTCAAGCAGCAAGCAGCTGACAGCAAAAAAGAAGGTGTGAGAGATGTGCCTGTTTTTGCGCCTCAGCACCTGCACCTTCAAATGTTGTGTGTGTATGCCTCTCTCTCTTCTCTCTCTCCCTCTCTCTCTCTCTCTCTCTCTCTCTCTCTCTCTCTCTCTCTCTCTCTCTCTCTCTCTCTCTCTCTCTCTCTCTCTCTCTCAATACATAGATAAAAATAAATGATACGTAATTTTCATATGGTTTTCCTTCCACTCTCTTTAGACACACAAACTCTGTATTCCTCTCTAGGTACCGTAGAAAAATGTGCTCATCATGCACCCCCAAAAAACAAACGTTTTATGCAACCACGCACCCCCCCAACAAATATTTTACACAACTGCGCATCAACCACACAGGGGCTATTGTCCCGATTGGCACAAAGAGCTTTTTGAAATGCAATGAAGCAACATTCAGGACGCTGTAGTTTAAGCCAATTAGTACCTGAAGACTGACAGGCATGTAGGTGCTCACTTGTTCCTCCCATGCTGTCGCCCTCATTTGTTCTGTCTTCATTGCAGCTTGGGGACCCTGCTGCTCCTTTCCACTGCCGCTGAAGTGGCTTTCTCCTTCTCCTGACGCTACCACTGCTGCCCTGGTGGCAAGTGCTGGCCTTGCATGTGCTGGCCTTGCATGGCAAAAATTTCCCCAAAGGACACTGCACCTCTTTGGGTATCTTGGGGAAGGCTGTTCAAGGAGAGGGCTTTTCCAGGGGAGAGCAAAGCAAGAGGAGGTCAGGCGGGGCGCTCCTGACCACTCATTCTCCGAGCTGTCTCTCAATATTTTCACTTTACGACCACGCACCACTGCGCACCGTCAAAATAAATATTCATTTAACGATACATGCGTGATACACATTATTTTTGCACAGTGATAAACTTTCTCTACGGAATCATAAATGTTATGTATGTATGTATGTATGTATGTATGTATGTATGTATGTATGTATGTATGTATGTATGTATGTATGTATGTATGTATGTATATATGTATGTATGTATGTATTCATCTTTCCATCCCTTCATTCTTGTGTATATGCATTTCCATTAAAACTGTCTGCCTGTCTCTTTGTCTCTTCCTGTCTATTTGTCTGTCTGTCCGGCTGGCCAGCTGGCTGGCTATGTGCTTTTCACATTTGTATGCACTGATTTAAAAAGATTGCGGACGGAAGCGACTTGCTGCTATGCCAACAGCAGGCCATCCACCTATATAATTTGATTCTTCAGCATCATGTCAACTCCTACAACTACGCTGCTAGCATGTCACTGTATCATTAGCAGGCCAAGGCTGCAAAAATGCCGACACAGCCGCCAAAGCTGCAAATGCTATGAATGCTGCTGATGTGTCACTAGCAGGCCAAGGCAATAAAGATGCCAACACAGCCACCAAATCTGGCCAGGCCGAGGGAGGGGGCCTGTCCATGGCCAATCCTGGAGACCCCTTGAATATTCTGGCACTTGTCAAGGAGTTCCTAGTGGCAAAGTGAGTGCACTTTGGGATTGGCTGTTGTCATTTTGGATCAATTTACTACTTTAGAGAAACTTGGATCCTTTAACTCATGTACAAGGTAAATGGTAGCAGAACCTGGATTTCCATGGACCTACAACAACTCTGCACCTGCTTCCTGGACATACTCATACTTGCCTAACGTACAGACTCATGAGGTAAGGAAACTTGAGGCAAGTTCCAGGTGGTGCACACATTTGGAGATCACTATTCTATATCTGCAGGATCAGCATTGCATGCAAAAGCAACCCTTTTTTTGCGAAATTGTTTTTCATGCTGAAGACTAGCACTAGTAAACCTTCCCACTCCCATGTGATTGTATTCCATTTTTGAATTCAAGCTCCTAATGGCTGCATCTTTGGCCGGTGTTTCTTGTCTGCACTGTGTTTTATAATTCCTTCATCTTATCCAATATCTCAAGGAAGTAATGAATGGCTCTTGGACTCGCAGGTCGCCCCAGCTTGCATCAAGGCAGTACCTTGAACTGCAAAAATTGGCAAACCATGTGTGGATGCAGCATTTCCAACACAAGGTAAAGCAGCATGAACGCAGGCCAACACAGATTACCGTACTGACATTATATCACGCCGCAAAAATTATTAATTGTTTGCATGGGTGCAGATTAGTGCGGATTAATGTTTATTTATTTATTTATTTGTAGAGTGTTTTAGTGCATGATTGAGCAGAAAGCCCCAGAGGAGCGTCGACAATGTGGGTGCACAGCTTCTTCAAGCCCCCCAATCCAGCAAGGATAGGGGATGATACCAGTGTGGAGGGAGAAGAGGGAGAGGAGGGGAAAGAGGAAGGCAATGCGTCAAGTGATAAGGCGTGGGCTGGAGCAAACAGATGAAGGCACTGAAGATATTGCTGCATTTCTGGACACATCCAGACGAGTTGGGAAGCATAACTGTGATTGATTGTTTTGTGGAAGCCAACCTGCTTTTCATTTTTCAAAGACATATATTCTAAAGGGATCTTTCACTCTGTAAAGGTGTTTGCTTGAATGGTGATCCTTTGCAAAGAATTGTTTAATGCTCAATTCTTATGCATGCACCAGCCCTTGTAGGATTTCAAAGGGGAAGGCACAACATTTAGGGCAAAGGAGGGGCTAAAAGGCCCTGCGGATTCATGCGGATCATACGTCATTGATAGATATCAAAGGGGCTGCGGATTCATCGCGGAATTGCATAACTATTTATTTTTTTAGGGTGAGGAATGAGTGCATGTCAGTACGGTACATTCTTTTGTTTTTTGTGTGCTTCTTGCAAAGTGCTTTTGTGCTCCCCCTTTTTAATGGCCTAGGGCACACTTTCAGGCCTTCCGGGGCTTCAACTCTCCCAGAAATCAAATGTACTTCATAAGTAGAAGCATCATCCATTGTCTTATGCGTTTCTTACGCAGCATCTACCATTACAGGGCTAACGCATTCGCACATAAAAACACTTGCATGCACTCCATAAAAGGCATTGCCTTTATCAAAGGCTTTGACCTTGATCAATTAACGGCCTGATATACGTCTCCTTAATGCACTTCCTGTATTATGCAAGGGCGAGATACATACCTGGACGTCCTGCTGTGTGTCACTCTGCAGAGGCTCATGCATGCACACCTGCACATGCATGTGCCGGGGATCGCGCCTAACAGTGCACTGCCCACATCGTGCATGCCCACGCAACCCCCATGTGCAACACTGACAGTGCACTGCCCACATTGTGTGCATGCCTGAAACACACTGTCAACAGAAATAGGAAAAGCTGTTCTGTTGGAGCACAAACTCGACCTGTTCAGGCAGGCCTATAAGTGACACAAATTCTGAGCACTTGTAGGAGGGCCTGTATGGCCATACTGCTTACATTTTGTTTGTTTTGTTCCAATTGTGGCTCTAGCAAGTGAGCCTGCTGCTGAAGATATCATAGGTGAAGAGATCGTGGGTAGCACATGCAGGACGGCCACTGCGCGCACATGCTGTGTATTTTGTTCCTGTTGAGTTTCGATCAGGCGAGCCTGCTTCTGAACAGATCGTAGGTGGCATTTTACAGGAGGGCCACTGTGCTCAAATGTTGCATGTTATGTTTTGGTTGTGGGGGCGTCCATTAATGAAGAGATCTTGGGTGGCATGTGCAGGAGGGCCTGTATGGCTTACAAATAGATTGTGGGTGGCACATGCAGGCAACACTGTATGGCCATTTTGCTCACGTGCTGCTGCATATCTGTCCGGTTGTGGTCTTTCCAGGTGTGGCTGCTACTCAAATGAAACACATAACAAACAAGATTCTGGTATGCGTACATGCAGGAGGGCCTGTATGGGCGCGTCGCAGAGACGTTTGAAGCACTTTCCAACCTGGCAGACATTATGGCTGCAAAGATAAGGGTCATCCAGGACCAGCTCAAAAATAGTGTGGTGGGTGTACTTTTGTTTCCTGATTTCCACTCTGATGGTGTACTAGCTTGATGCTTCCATATGGTGGACAGAAAGGTGGACTATGTAATCAAAAAATTGAACGTCTTGGGTACATGCATTTTCACAAGTGCAAACGTGAAAACAGAAGCATTTTAAGATGTGTGTTCACACGCTCAAGAGCCATAAGCTGTGCTTAATTGCAGGCAACAAGAACCTGTTTGGAGTCCCTCTGCCTCTACATGCATTCATGTTGTGAATGTAATGCCAATAGAAAGCTGTTTTGGAAGCCCTGTGCTCCTACATGCAATAATGACATACAGGCCCCGTGTGTCTTTATGGTGTTACCTGGCAAGTGCACATCTGAGTGCTTACCTGTGTGATTAAAAGTTTGGCACTGTGAGTTACAGCAAGAAACCATGCACTTCAAGGTGGCCCTCTCATGGCCTACAGTTCAAAAAAGGGCAAGTGCACACCTATAAGCCCAAGTGCCACACATGCAGAGTTTGAGTGTACGTTGTGCATCACCTCCGCCTTTTTGGTTGCGCAGCAAGGGAACAAGCACCTAGAGGAGGCCCTTTCTCGTCTTACAGTCCAGAAAAGGGCCCTGCAAGCATCGCTGGCAAGGCGGGACAACTTAGTCAGGCAAATGTCTGGTGAGTGCAAATAGTTGAATGTAAGTAAATGGCTCACGTTTAAAGGGCCCTGTATGCATCGCTGGCGAGACAGTACAGCTTATCCACATATCTGGTGAATGCAAAAGCGCCATTTGCCATTGCTTTCCATTTTGTCTGTGGAAGGCTGCCCCAGAATGGATTAGTACTCACCAGCAGGACGATGCACATCAAAGCTGGGTGAGCGCAGATTTAAGCAAGTTCCGACTGATCGCTAGCTGCTGCTCCACTGTGGTTTGCTGTTTATGGAAGCTCATTGCTAAAGACTACTTGCTGGCTAGCATGAGTGTATGCTTCAAAATCAGCCAAGCGCTATTTCAAGCAGACATCAGCGTGCACGCTTATTCCTGCATCATAATGTCCTGGAAGAAACCTGTGCAATCCCTCGCTGTTCAATTTAAGTGAGCTGATCTGTCTTGTCTTGTCCACCAATTTCCTCTTTTATGTCTTCCCGCTGGTGAAGCCAGCTATTGAATAACCTTAAAAGGTCTCTATATTACCTGGCTGCAAATGAAGCGCCTCCCTAGTCTCCCCTAATTATCCGTTTTGAAAGGGTAGCGGTGCTTAACCAAAGAGTGGTTCCCTGGTGGCTTCAAAAGCCAGGCCACCTTTGGAGTGTCTACTTCCTGAAATGTTGTGGATTGTTGGTGAGGCTCCAAACACTTGGTTTGATGGTTTGAGCTAATTATCAAGCTCGACATTTTACCAATTTAACGGACGTCATCAGGGATGTCATTAATCCTTCAAAATCTTCTGACCCTCATTATCAGCATGCCAATACGCACGCACACACACACACAGACACACACACACGCACATAAAATACACACAACACACACACATACACACACATATGCGCGCGCGCACGCGCGCACCCACAAACGCACACACGCACGCACACACATATACACACACTCATATTCACACACATACACACACAAGTGCACACACACATGCAAATGCACAATATGCCCCTGGCTCACACAAAGGTGTGCCCAAGCGCGACCGCCCCCACAGCGCCTCTGCCTACCATGCCATGGCGAGGAAAGACGAGGTCACCAACTGGGACTCCAACTTCCGCAACCCCTCCAAACCACGTCATTCGATGGGGCCTCACACTTCCTCCGCATCCCCTGCACCCAAACCTCCCCGTGTGCGCCCCAGATCTGCGCATCCTCACTCCTCCACTACTCCACCCTCCCCCTACGCTGTGTGTCAAACGGCCTCGTTCAACCATGACTCACACACGTCCTCAGGTTCTTCCTATTCCGGCTCTGCAAAAGGTAAGTGAAGCCGCAGCAACTTGGGTTCAGGGAGGGGTCTGTTGAGGTGAATGGTGGCGCTTCTCGTCCCTTCTCAATTTCAGTGCGAACATACAAACACACTTGCACACACACACACACACACACACACACACACACACACACACACACACACAAACACAAACACATAAACACACATACTACGCACACACACATACACACACAATTGTATGCACACATACACACACCCTTGTACACACACACACACAAACACACACACACACACACAGAAGGGCTGCGGCCCTATCGGCCTGGGTCTGCTCCTGTGCGCCGCCACCCCCACGCCCCACAAGGCTATCCTCCTTTGCCACCTCAGCTTTTCCAGTACCCTCAGGCCTCCAGCATGATGTCTGGGTATCAAGGACCCCCTGCACCCAGGTAAAGATGCAGAAGGCTGCATATGTGGAAGGATTTGTGCAAGGAAGTGTCAATGCTCCCAGCCCCCTGATGCTCCAATGCTAATACCCTGGTATGTTCAGCACACAAGCTGTGGCTCGCTGCTGGACCCCACAGGATTTCCTGCTGTCACCCTCAGCGGCTGACCCCAGAATGAATTTACAGAGTTGGGTTGATGTATGCATGCTGGTGACGCACCCAGCATACATAAAGCTTATGGTGGCTGAGCCGAATGTGGCTGCACCATTGTAGTGGTACCCCTTTCTGAGCAAATACTCATGTGAGGTACAGCTTTGGAACAGCAGTTGAATGGTTGTAGGAGACGCGCAGAAGTGGAAAGAAAGCAAGTGCTTAGAGGATGGTCAGGGAGTGGATCTTCACCTCTGGGAGACACTCCACTTTATCCTCACGTCCGAGGGCTGCTGCCCGGAAACAACACTGCACTGCACTTACTGCTGCCAAGTCCACTGGCTGCTGCTGGGGAACAACACCTCACTGGACTGCTGCCAGGAAACGACGCTGCACTGCACTGGACTGCTGCCCAGTCTGAGGGCTCTCCCTGGGACTTTCTCCCCCCCCACCCCCCACCCCAGGCCTTGTCCCTCTTGCCTCCTTACGAAATCTATTGCTCAAACCTCATTCTTATGACCTCAAATGCCGTTACATCCTCCGTGCAAACAATTCTCAAACAATTCTGCAGGATCGCTGACAGGCCTGCTGGAGCGCACTGGGACCTGCTAGCCGCACCCCCCAAGGCCCCCTCGGCCTCCTCCCGGCCTTCCTCTGCCCGCACCGGCAGCCTTTTCAACACCTCCTATGCCACCAACCCTGCACCACAAGCCCACCCAACCTCACAGCCCCCTGCTTGCAGTAGTGGCAGCACCATGAGTGGCGCTGCAGGGACCGCTGCAGGGTCAGCACAACATCCACTTCAAGGTGCTTCGCCAGCACACCTGACTTCCTATGCACACGCTCC
The DNA here is from genome assembly GCA_914767535.2 of Dunaliella primolecta. NCBI lineage: Eukaryota > Viridiplantae > Chlorophyta > Chlorophyceae > Chlamydomonadales > Dunaliellaceae > Dunaliella > Dunaliella primolecta. The sequence continues at coordinate 1,083,455 of OU611760.1, read as the reverse complement.
ACAAGATGGCTCTTGCCCTGCATTGGGAGTCAGGCATGGCTCTTTATCTGGGGGCAAGGGAGCAGCAGGGGACTTCCGTGAGAGCCCCTCTGGACCCCTGCCTTCTCAACCTCCACATGCAAACCTTCCTCACCCGTCCCTCTCATCCTCGCCAGCAGCAAGGGGGCTGCAGGGATCCATCCTGGAACCAACAGGTCCTCATGATAGAGAAGGCAGTGTGGGTGGGACTGGAAGCGCACACAGCATAGCAGGCCCTGCAACAAATCACCAGCAAGGATATCTGGCAGGGCCACCAGGCAGCGATGAACTTGGCAGCAGCTGCGGTGCAGCCACTGCAGAAACTGATTCTGCTGCTCAAGTTGATGCTTTGGCAGGGGCTGGTGCAGCAGGCGCACCCTTGTCACAAGCCGCTGCTGCGGCTGAGCTAGTGCTGCAGCAGCAGCGGAGGGAGAGGGAGCTCGGGCTTGAGCTCAATCAGCCACGATGGCAGCGGAGGCAACAACACCCACAGCAACAGCAGCAGCAGCAGGATGGTGGGACTCAAAGCACTCACAAAGATTTTCATTTGGTAGGGGATGGCTTACAGCCTCAGCCCTGCGGTGCAGGAAACGACAACTTGGTCGGGCCAGAGCTTACAGTAGCAGCAGGGTCAGTACCAATCACGACACAGGAAACCAGGCATGCGCCTAAGTGGGTCGCTCCGAGCAGGAGTGCCATAGAAGCCAGCTTTCTCAATCGTTTGGAGCGGGCTGCTTCCACGAAAGGGTAGTGTCCAGGAAGACTGTGAAGGGCTGATCCTTTGTAGAAACGTCCTCCTTGTTTGGGTGCAGGGGCTGTGCTCTGGGCCACTTGCACACTTGAAAAGACAAGTGTTATCAAACTTGGGCATCAATTTTGATCTCCTTTGTTACTTGCTTGTTTTCATGTCAGAAAAGTCTAGTCCTAGCGCCCGCCAATATGCATGCACTCAGCCATGCATGCACTCAGCCCTGCATGGACTCAGCCATGCATGCACTCAGCCATGCATGCACTCAGCCATGCATGCACTCAGCCCATGACTCCTTGCGCCTTGGTTAAATTCAGGACTTGATTCTTACGTGAACTGTTTGTTTGAAGAAAGAAAGAAACATTTGAAAGAAGTTGAAGCTGTGAGGCTCTGAAGCTTTGAAGCCCCAACAAGTACTCACTGACGTAGTCTCTGATTGTGCATCCTGCCTCTCTCAAATATCTAAACAGGCCCTTCACCCAATGCGCATGATGACCCACCTTCATGCAGGACTCATCCAGACCATCTTAAATTTGTTAGAGCACTCTCCGCACCCTGTGCATTTTTATAAGGGTGAAGCCCGCTCCGGCTTTATTGGTAATGAGGGGGCTGACGCCTGCGCATGCACTGCGGCAATCACAGACACCACCGACATTGCACTCCCAGATGCCAGGGATCCCTTTCCTAACTTTTACTGGTTCTCATTGAAGTCCTCACACGGACGCAATGGTGACCCAGAAAAGAAAAAGAAAAGGAAAACTATGTAGGCAGTGAAACACTCCCTGCATCAAATAAGGAAAAGAAGCCACCTAGGTCCGAAAACCGTATGACCCCCCACTAGTCAGAGAAAGACGATAAGTCTGTCTGGAAAACCGGGCACCACCCGAAGACAAAAAAACAGACACACCCACCCACATGTCCTAAATAGAGAACGCAAGTCCCCAACCCACCAAAGTCAGAGGAGCAGAGCCAGCCACCAGAACAGCCTGACCTGTGCGATGCACTACCTTAGCAGCATACCAACTAACCATGCCCCTGGCTAACACACAAATTAGCAGAGGGCAGGACAAGCAGCTGACTCCGCAGCCAATCCCAGCACACAGGCTACTGTTCTGTTGCTGGCTAGACTCCAGCAGAACATGCTGTGATAGCCAAAGCATGGCACTAAAGAGCACCATCTAGCGAGTTAAGACCAGCAGCAGGGTCAACACATCAGCCCCACCATATAGCTCCCACTCGCCTGCCTCTCCACTTAAAACATGAATCAGGTTGAGTAAAACAAGTGAACTCTGACTGTGACGTGGAACACAAAGGGAGCGGAAGATGATCTGCAAGGCAAAAAAACCAGTATTCACAGTATCTACCCAAATGGCCACTAGGCCAAGTGGCTTCAAGCACCCTTTCTTCTCTCCCTCTTGAGGCTGATTTGCCGGTGGCACTCGAACACTGCACATGTGCCTGGCCCCTACAGTTTTCTGCGTGGGGAGAATTACCTCAGTAGTCGTGCCCCACTGGAAAGCACTTTTGCTGAAACACTCGAGCAAGTCCAGCCCAGTTGGGACAATTACGCGTAAGCACCTTGTATAGTTACTGGTCTAGTTTTGATCATACTGTTAAGCCGAATGATGAAAAAAATGCAAGCACTCAAGAACACTCGTAATACGAGGTGACCCTGCAGCAAAGGGCAGACAGTGGCTTGTCACTCCACTTGTTACAATATCATGTTGATCTCTTTGATTGATGTAAAGTGAAAGAAGCATTCTGTCCCTTGCAATGCAAGCAGAAACTGTTATGTCCCTGGTGTGCTCGTTTTCTGGGCTTGCATGCAGGCAATAACCCCGGGCAGTTGCTAACCTGTGGCGCTTTCTGCTTGCTCTGACTTGGTGCTTTCACAAAAATCATACCTCAAGGAAAACTTTTTACAGCTTGAATACACATCGGTATTTAATCGAAGCTCGGTAATCAGAAAAAGCACGTTATCATGCACGCTTTGCAGGTGAGGCGAGGTGAGGGCAAAGGAGTATCAGTCTTCCTGTTTGCATGCATGTAGTGCAAGAAGGCCAGTGAGCTGCATCGCAGAAGTTGCCAGGATCTATTTTTGTTGCAGACATGCTTTGCAGCAGAGAGTGCAGCGCACAGATCCAAAAATACTGCATTACAGCATCAGCCATCTGGCAAATGTCCGTTTCGGCACAAGCTGAACAAGATTTCGCACACAATCGCTTGCATGCTTGCGTGCACAGGTTCAACATGCCAGAATGTGTCCTGCAAGGCAAACATAATGAGACCATAGCAGGCATGCCTGACAGAAGAATTGGTTCCTTGTGTCAAGCACTGGAACACCTTGGCGTCCAGGAGGCAGTACGTGTGTACACATTGGCGGCTGCAGCTTTAAATACATTCTTTTGTTAGGTTGTTAAATTCAATTTTAAACCGTGTAAAATCACCGTCGTAGTTGACTTTTTCCTCAAGTCAACATGGATAGATAAGCTATCATGACCCAGTATCATACCCGAAATATTAAGAAAAATGTCGTGGACGCTGTTCGTGTTCCTTCTGTCCTCAATCTTGCAAACTGGCCTTCTGGGGCGCACCATGTATGGGGTGAGAAGCAGGGGCCGTGACCCATGTGTGCCTGTGACCAGAGTCAAGGGTTAAAGTGCTGGGTATCAGCAGTGCAGCCGTTCTAATGCCTGTGCCTTGTTGGTGATCTCCTGTCGCAGCTGCTGTCTATAGCGGACTTGGAACAGGATTTCATCAACCCCTATGACCTGAGCAAGAAACTCAACAGCTTTGTGGTGAGTGCTGATTTTTTCACACACCCTTTGCTTTGCAAACCAGTCAACGACATGGATGCAGTTGCACAACGGTGGGCTGCTCCTACTTTGCGGGTCCTCTGCAGATGGTGGAGTACGGAGCTCAGCTACTTATGACTGTGGTGCTGGTTTTGGGAGGGAGATGGTTCATCGGGCTGGTGCAAGTGGGCCTCAGCGCTTACATGGTGAGCGACAGGAGTGTTCCAAGTGTTACAACACGCGCGCGCGCACACGCACACGCACACACACACACACACACACACACACACACATACACACACTCAGGTCACACAATGATACAATGTTTTACAGCAATATGCAGACGGATCCTGAAGGCAGGCATAAACACATTTGTGTGTTGCTACACAATCTCGTGTTTATTATTACTTCACAATGCTTTAAACCATTGTCTCACAGTCATAACAAGTATGGAATGGCATGGCAGTGTTGTACCAGGTACATTTCTCCATGTGGAACAGAAGTAACGAATGCGAGAGCAGTGTTGTATCAGGTGCATTACTCCATGAGGAACAGAAGTAACAGATGAGAGGGCAGTGAACAGAAGTAACGGATGAAGGAGCAGTGTTGTATAAGGTGTATTACTCCATGAGGAACAGAAGTAACAGATGAGAGAGCAGTGTTGTACCAGGTGCATTACTCCATGAGGAACAGAAGTAACGGATGAGAGAGCAGTGTTGTACCAGGTGCATTACTCCATGTGGAACAAAAGTAACAGATGAGAGAGCAGTGTTGTACCAGGTGCATTACTCCATGAGGAACAGAAGTAACGGATGCGAGAGCAGTGTTGTACCAGGTGCATTACTCCGTGTGGAACAGAAGTAACGGATGAGAGAGCAGTGTTGTATCAGGTGCATTACTCCATGAGGAACAGAAGTAACAGATGAGAGGGCAATGAACAGAAGTAACGGATGAGAGAGCAGTGTTTTACCAGGTGCATTACTCCATGTGGAACAAAAGTAACAGATGAGAGAGCAGTGTTGTACCAGGTGCATTACTCCATGAGGAACAGAAGTAACGGATGAGAGAGCAGTGTTGTATCAGGTGCATTACTCCATGTGGAACAGAAGTAACGGATGAGAGAGCAGTGTTGTATCAGGTGCATTACTCCATGAGGGACAGAAGTAACGGATGCGAGAGCAGTGTTGTATCAGGTGCATTACTCCATGAGGGACAGAAGTAACGGATGAGAGAGCAGTGTTGTACCAGGTGCATTACTCCATGAGGAACAGAAGTAACGGATGAGAGAGCAGTGTTGTATCAGGTGCATTACTCCATGTGGAACAGAAGTAACGGATGAGAGAGCAGTGTTGTATCAGGTGCATTACTCCATGAGGAACAGAAGTAACGGATGAGAGAGCAGTGAACAGAAGTAACAGATGAGAGAGCAGTGTTGTACCAGGTGCATTACTTCATGAGGGACAGAAGTAACAGATGAGAGAGAGCGGTGAATAAGTACAAATGCAGCGCAACATCAAGACAAGCATCTCCACTTCACCTCACAAGATGCTCATGTTCCACAAATGATGCTGGGCCTCACATGATGCTGAAAATCCAAAATTGAGCTAACATCAACAATAACAACCAATTGTATTCTCCCAACCAATATTCATGCAGGTGTGGCTGTACGTGAACAAGAAATACCTTTTGGATGCAACAGATGCTTTTAAGGAAGCCAAGAGCCACAAGAACAGGCGGACCATCATTTTTGGTGTGCACGCGTTTTCCATGATCTTCCTGGTCTACATGTAAGTGCAATCAACTACGTTTTGGCAGAGCTTGTGGGTATCAAATCAGGAACCATGAGGACCCTTCTCCTTGGCTGATCATGCTGGTTGATACATGTTTTTGACCAGCTATTCCATGCTTTGTTCATCATCAAAAAACAGCCCTGGCTGTACCTTTTTGACTGCCAGCCCCTCACCTTGCCATGACGAAGCATGCCTAGTTGCAGGTTTTGTGGTGGTGTAGACTGACTGCCAGCCCTTCACCTTGCCATGATGAAGCATGCCTTGTTGCAGGTTTTGTGGTGGTGTAGCTTGTGAAAAGGTGTGATGCACAGGCATGCTGACCTGCCACAAGGGTTGCTGATTCTCATTTCATCGTGGACACATGGTGTCTCCACAATGCTGTATTTAGTGTGTATGTGTGTGTGTGTCAAAGGTCGGCAAATAGTAAACATGTGCAAAATAGTCATGAGAGCTGGCATGCCAAGGACATGCAAGGCATCTGTTTTTTGTGCTCCGGGATTTGTGTGCAGGTTGATACATACCTTTGTGCACACGGTACTGTCTTCAGGAGCGAGAGAGACGGCAAAGGTAGGTTTATCCCCGCATGCTCTGCAAGCTCCCTTCCCCCTGCATATTCTGTCCTTATGATTGCTTCTTGAGCATGTTCACCTGGAGACGCTTGGCAGCACTGGCCTGTGCTAGCGATCTTTGTATGAATTGGACGAGGTAGCCATATTGACTGGCTTCGACTGTCAGTCTGTGATATGGCTGCCATTTTGTCCACCACAATGGACAAAACTTTAACCGACACATGTTTGTGGTGGAAAGCGAGTCCTACTTGGTCAAGCGGAAAAGTTATCATGCACAAGAAACCCAAGCTTGAATCTGTACATTTTTGCATATCATCAAAACTTGCCCGTCTAGGCTCGACGGAGCTTGGAACAACAACTTGGTTACCATGTTTCAAACAGAGCGTAATAAGCCTTCACATGCAAGGCTTGTTCTTGGCGTTTGGGATAGGCATTTATCTGAGTCATCATTGACAGGGATTGAAGAATGATAGGACCGGCTGGTATTTTCTCCCAGGGGCCTTGGTATTAGCCTTTTTTTAGCAACATCGTGGTGGCATAATGGAGGTTTCCTCTAGGCATTCAACACATCCCATGAAAAGCTTTTGCGCGCTTTCCTGTGCATAGCAATCATGTTCAACTTGACATGCATAGAATTAATTTCGATGCCTCAAACCTTGAACCTCTCAGTTTTTGTTGTACGCGCGTGCCTGTAATGCAAGTCTTCTCATCTTGTACCCATGCAAACCTCCTGAAAATGACCAGATGGGGGTTATCTGAGCCTAGAATTGCCTGAATCTTCCTTCCTGTCTGTATGGGTGTCTCATATCGGGCAGCACTTTCAGAATCGGGCTTGTCAAGTTGTCTGGGCTTTGTCAAGTTGTCTGGGCTTGTCAAGTTGTCTGGGCTTGTCAAGTTGTCTGGGCTTGCACCCAGCCGCTATAGCATGGAAGCATGCCCAATTAGCCGCAGCTTGAACCCTACTTCTTATCACCAAACCTTCATTTCGGGCCGTCCGCTGCACCAACTTGGGTAGTGTGTAGTGATGTGAGGTCCTTGAATCCGTTAAATATTGTTGCTGAAAATGGATGAAAAAAACCAAGTGATTGGTGAGGTACAGAATCCCAGTCATCTTCAGAGAAAATTCAGCACAATGGTGCCAAAAAGGCAAAATTTCAACCTCCATCTTTCCTTTTGTTGGATATGCAGGATTTTAGCATTGTATGTAGAGGTTACAAAATTATATTTGGGAGTGAAAATTGGTCCAGGGGTGGAGTTGTGGGCCCGTTTTGGATGATTTGAGGTCAGATAGTGATCTCGGGTCCTCTGATCTCCATCATTTGGTGAATGTTGTATTTTTACAAAAACAAATACGGCATAGATGGATTCGAAAGAGAGGCACAAGAAAGGGTATTTCCAGCAATGCAGGCCATTTGACCCCATCTGGATAATAATGATCGCTCTTTTGACATGAAGACGCAGTGACCCGACACTGTTTCTGTTTGCATCTTTGCACAGCAACTCTTCAAGGAGGCCGCGACATCCGTGCATGGCTTTTAGGAGCACCCCAACGCATCCCCTCACGTGGGTCTGCTCAGTGCACAATTTTGTAGTGCCGGTGGGTCTTCAGCCCTCATCAGAATGTCATTATGAATGGTTCCTGGGCGGCGCCGGCTAAAGTTTGCTCTTGTGGGACGTAAGTGCACTGAATTCAAGTGCCAGCTGCTCCTGCACATATGGAGCCATCAGCGCATGCCTTGGGAAAGGCCAAGTAGTAAGGAGTGTGTTGCTTGTGTTTTAGCGGTGTGACAGCAATGTGCAACGTATGTTAGTGCTGTTTTTCCCTGCTCATTTGCAAGGCGCCTTTGATTCGGGAGGGAGCATGTGAATAGTGGGATGCCAGTACATCAGATTGTGTTGGCATGCTTTGCTCCTAAGTGGTGCATGTGCTCCTGCTCGGGTGAGGTCAGGTCATCAAATTGCGCGGCTTCAGGGCGACCTTGTCCTCAGTGTGAATTTATAGAGCAAACCCTGATTTGGAGGAGTTGACCTCAACTGCACTTGTAGTTCCATCGTGGGGGTCCACTTGCCCATTCTATTCACACCTGCACCCACAATGATAAAGTGATGATGGACATCAGCGCTTAATTGCAGTGTTTGGCTTGCGGGGGCTGTGTTCATAGCTTATTTGTCTGCTAAGCCTCTTTTTTTTCACGCCACTTGGGACCAAGTACCATAGTAAATGGCACAGGCCTGAAGATATGGTAGCAAGCAATTGCAGGGGGCATTGGGATAAGAACACAAAGTTCTGCTTCCGCGGCCTAATTAAAGAACCATGGATTTTATAATTTGGTGTGTTCTCTTCTTGCATTTTGGCATGCAGCCAGTTGTTAAGCAAAATATGCCAGTTGAGAGACTAATACATTGAGGGATGTGCTTGTTTTACAGCAGTGCGTGCGTGCTGGGCTCATCAGCATTCATGGGATTTTTCCATTCTTTCTTCTGAGAAAGTTTAACGGCTGCCTTGCATGTGCCTGTGATTGCATTTCCAATGACCAGTATTACAAATGCGTTCTTGTAAACCCTTCAAACAGATAATTTCTTCAAAAAAGAAGACCCTTTAATTGTTCTTTGCCAGAGGTAGAACTAGAGACCAGGAACTTATTGGTCCCTCAAACCAAAAAATGAGGCAGGTCCTGTCATTATGGCAATTGAGAAGTAGTTTGGTGTTGCTTTTTCGCCATATAGGACCTAACTCGCTCGCTACCGAGGGCCACTAGTCCTTTGTTCTTGCTTTGCGGTGGAGGGGACTTGCAGCTCATTTGAGCCGATGTGGCTCCTTTTACTCGAGAAAAAAAAGGAAAAATTACGTAGGTAAAGGAAACTTTCACTACATCAATGAAGGAAAAGGAGACACACTGGCTCAGAAGAGCCGTGAGTCCCTTCAACCACAGAGCTATAATTTTAAAGTGCTAATTGGAATCTGGAAATTTACTGGAAGCACCCGGCTCCAGGACCTGGATGTGTGAAGTATTCTTTTTTCAATCGCGCGCCTAGTTGTAACAAGCCCGTGGGCATATTCAACAAAATGGGCATGAAGTTTGCGAGCAAGTTTAATGGCATGTTGGTGGTCTAGTCCCAGTTGTAGAAGTAATTTAAACCGTTTAGTGACTGGTTATGGGTATGCTCACTGGCAGTATAACAAGTTCCACCAACACCCAGGAGAGTGAGGGCCCTTTGGTGAGGCCATGCAGATCTATGCAAGGATGTAAGTGGGAGAGCTGTCACATCACGCACCATTCTCCTGGGTGTTGGTGGGACTTGTTATACTGCCAGTGAGCCCTCAAACCTAAACTAGACACAGCTAGCCTAGAAGAAAGCCAGAAACAGAGCTAATGGGGGCCTGGAGGGGGTTGTTTGTAATGCTCCTGGACGCCCGGACTCTCCTTCTCCTGCTCTCCACCGCCATGCGCCCAGTAACACCCCCCTAAGTCCCCTGAAAATAGAGTGCATGCCTGGTAGTCGTTCATCTTAGGATAGCATGGCAACTTAACTTCAATGCAAATGGCAGCCTTTTGCCTGGTTAACCCTTGGTTGATAGGGTTTTCAGTGTAGTCATTATAGATAGTGCCTGCCACACCAACTAAGATTATGTGCAAGGTCAACTTGTTGTTCATGTTTGGGTTTCTTGACCTGCGGGTTTTGAGCCTGGTTTTAGTGCTGGCGTGTTGGGCAGTGGCAGCTTCCAGAGTGGAAAAGGAGTAGTTGGGCGTGTAGCAGTGGAGAGCAGCCTGAGGAGAAGGAGAGTCTGGGCATCCAGGAGCATGGCCGACAACCCTCAGACCCCCATTAGTTCTGTTTCTGGCTTTTTCCTAGGCTAGCTGTGTCTAGTTTAGCTCTGAGAGCCCTTTGATGGCACCCTTGCTCCTTGCTAGACTAGGTAATTATGAGTTTAAGTGAGAATTGTGATCATTTTCCATGGTTGATTGAATTATATTCGCCCTTTTGTAATGAAACGAAGCCTCCCTATAGAAAAGAAAAGAACAACTACGTAGGCAGAGGAAACTCTCCCTACATCAATTAAGGAAAAGGAGACACATTGGCTCAGGAGAGCCGTGAGTCTCCTCCACCACACAGCTGCAAGAAAGAAAAAGCTAATGTGGATCCGGAGGTTACTGGAAGCACTCGGCTCCAGAACCTGGCTGTAATGGTACAAGTTTGGTACCAATTACAAGAAGATATCCGGTGTGAGCACGGACGGAGTGCGCAGGAAGCCATAAGGATGGGGTGCAAGTCCCCCCGTTCCGCAATAAAGGAATAGGAAGGTGCCAAAGTGGCATCCGGCCACCGGTCTTGGCCTGGTCCTTATGGCCTAGCGCAACCGTCTCGTTGCACTGGCTGTGAGAGACATTACTATTTTCCATAGCACGTCTAGTGGTAACAAGCTTATGGGCATACAGTGGCTGAAGGGGTGCAGGGTGCGCTCACCGGTATTCCCAATTACATGGTGACTCACTTACTGTTCGCTGATGACCTCTCCCTCATGTCCAATGACCATACCAACGTGCAGACCATGCTAAACAAATTGAGAGCTCATGCTGAAAGGAAGTCGCTGACTGTCAACACACTGAAATCTGAGGTGATGTACTTCAATTCCAGGTCTGACAATCTGCCCCCACTTTACTTTGATGGTACGCAGCTCCCCTACACAGAAGCTTTCAAATATCTTGGTATGTGTGACAAAAAAATCAATCTGGACGTTGCGGCTGATGCAGCGTTGCGACCATTCACAGCTGGTACTTTCCGAGTCAAAAAGTTTGTCCAGGAGCACGACCTTGCCAACAGGTTACACGCCCAGATTTGGCTCCGCAAGACTTGCTGAGTGCTTCCAAGATACCCATGCAGGATTCTCTAGGGGATTTGAGGTTCAGGCAGCATAATTTTTGGAGGGAAGTGGACGCCCAAAGTCCCCAAGAGGTGAACAGGAAAGCAGTGACTTACCATCATTGGTGTGGAGAACCTTTGAATCAAACAGCACGCACACCCTTCTGTACCCCATCATATTTATTTAAGGATCTGGATAAAGGAGTCATGAGGAATGTGAGTAGATTTAGGCTTCGTGCCCACTGCTTGAAGGTCGAGTCTTGTAATTAGTTGGGTGGTTCAAATATTTGTGATAAGTGTGGATGTGCTGAAGTCCAGGATGAGAAACATGTTCTTTTCTATTGCAATTGCTGTGAGTTGTGTGAGCTGCGCAGAAAACACAAGGACCTGTTCATTGATCTTTTTAAACCATTACATACTTAAAGTATTATACTTTTGCCCAGCTTCCAAACACTGATTTTATTCCTTTCTTGGCGAGCTTTCACATTTTGACTGATTTCGAGGTCAATGCTTTCCTAAATCAAGACTCATACAGGTTTTCACAATTTTTGTCAGAATTGATTTCAATTTTTGATGCTGGATGAGAATGTTTCACCAGCAGCCGATCTGCCACATTCTCGGGCTGTAGGCCAACCCCCTTGTAACCCTTGTAACCCTTGGCTCCTCAATATGCATGCAACCCCTGCTGGCATGTATGCAAGTCAGATCTGGTCTACCCTTACCTACGACAAGCCAAAGAGATAGACAATCCCATACAGAAGTGGCTGCTAACAGTGCTTAAAAGAACTTTGGGGGTCAGGGACACTACTCTCTCTTGGTGCATCATGCGGGAATGTGGTCTGGAGCCCTTACAATTGAACTGGTTCTGAGCAGCAGTGCGTCTTTACAACTCCCTGGCCTGATGCAACAGCTCCACAATGAAAAAGATTTTGCAGGCTGACATGCGGCTGAGCTCAAGGTCTGATGATGGTTGGTCCTCCCATATTCTGTCAGCCATGGATGGTTTGGCACACTCCCATATTTTCAAACAGAAGCTGCTGAATTGTGAGCCCATTCATCTCAATCGCTTTGTTGTGGATCTCAGGACCAGGCATCTATGATATTGAAACAAAAAGCCATTGCTACCTCTCTACCTACGACAAGATATTCCTCATAAATTAATTCGCAGTACTTCATGCTTACGCCTTTCCGGTCACAACTTTCGAGTAGAAACCCAACGGCATCATGGAAATAGGTGCCCATACGAGCTTAGAATTTGCAACAAATGCGACTGGCACACTGTACAAGACGAAGAGCATGTTATCCTGGATTGCCCATCTCAGGATTTAACAGAACTGCGCACTCAGTTCCAGCATCTGTTTAGCTCTGCACCCCCAAGCAGTGCATCACGCCTTAGAGACTCCATGAATCAGGATGATGTCCTAGGGTTAGCCAAGTTCGTGTCTGCTTGCCTGAGATGCTGTGGCTGAGCTTCTAGCTCTTTTTGCTTTTTAGTTTGGACTGGTTTGGTTGCAGGCACGTTTTGCTTCAGCTAAGCTGCCCCCGCAGGCAGGTACAGCTATGTAATCCTTCCTTCCTTCCTTCTATGATATTGGGCGCCGTTTTCCAGCACACAACCAAGAGAGCGCAACAGTAAATGCTTGACCTATCACCAGTGGTGCGCTCCTCCTACAAACAGGACCTTGGTTATGCAGTCTCCTCAAATACATGTTCCTTGACCTCCCCCATAATCTCATTCGCAGCGTGGCTCGATTAAGACTCCGTGTTTACACCCTTCGCTATGGGACAGCAACTTGGAATCACAGGTCTTCCCCAAACTGTGACCTTTATGAGGCTGATGATGATGTCCAGGATGAACGACTTGTCCTCTTTCATTGCACACATCCCTATGTGGTCTCTCTCCGCAGGAAATATGCTCCCTTGTTCTCACAGGCAGGATCTCATGATGTGTCTACTTTTTTGAACCAGAACAACAACAAACTTCCTTTTTTTCCTTCATGAAAGTTAAGAAAAGAAAACCTACGTAGGCAGTGAAACGCTCCCCACATCAATTAAGTGCCACATTGGTGCACAGACCGTATGACCTCCGAGGTGGGGAGTCCCCACCACAAAGTTCAGACTGAGAGAAGTACGGCAGGCAGAGAAAGAAGACAGGTCCAGCAACAAGAAAGGGAGCAGGAAGATAGCTGAAAGACTGGAGTTCCAGACCTTCAACAGCAAGCAGAGTCAGCACTGTCAGCCTTCCAACCAAGGAAAGTCATGCTCAGCAGCTAACTGCTGAGCACAACTAAAGTCTGCATTCTGGCAGACTAGCTTTACTAGCTGCTAGCAGCTGCTGACCACGCAGAAGCCTGTGGAACAGCCCTCAGAGCACTAGTGCCGACACATCATCAATTAATTGCCTTTTATGAGCAGGCCAGCAGTCGCACTTCTTGACTGAAGGCCTTATCCTTGCAAACCTTTTCTTTTTCAGTGTTTCCGCTCAGCTGCCCTTCAAGATGCAACCTTAACTTATGAATGTGGGAAGGTCTCCTTGCCAACAATGCTTTTTTTCCTAGGGCAAACATGAACAGCTGCTTATCTTTCCTGCTTTCTTTCAACCCTGTTAGCTTCCCAATAATGATTTAAAATCTGGAGAGGTGACATTGCTGTATCTGCCTACCTAGGCAGCTGAGCGGAAACACTGAGGCCTGAAAGCTTCTCATTTTTAAGCTCAAGCGGAAATGGGGCCATCTCATACCGTCTCATGTGGAATGGGAGCCAGGGAAGGGAGGTGCCAATAAGCAATTAAGCATGCTGTCAGCTCCTGCAGCTGACAAATTTCTCTCTCATGAATGCGCCTAATACAGATCAACGTATGACCTGCAGTCCAGTTCCGTACCAAAAAAAGGAGAGTTGGAAATGCAGACAATTCCCCTAAAACACAGTGACCAAGGCAGGCCAGTAAGAGCCACAGCTCGCTGAGCTTGACATTCCTTGTAAAAAGCTGTCTTTTCAAGCACTTGGCTGCCCTTCTACTCCGCTTTCTGGCCGCCTTTCCAGCCAGAAGACCCAGCAACTGCATCCTTCCCATCAGCAGGCCCGTCCCCGGTAACCTCAGACAGGAAGCTAACAAGCTTGGATCCCACTCCCCACACAGCACTAATGGCAACCGCAAGGCCCACAAGCAGCCCTGAGAGTGTAAGCAGAGAGGATCAAGTGTTGCAAATGCATCCAAAAGCAAGAGGCAGGATGAATGATCAAGAGCAATAGAACCAGAGAAGAGCAAGCGTCACAGATGGGGCTAACAGCAAGAGAGTCAGGATGAATGATGCTTGAGAGAGCCAAGAGAGCAATAAGCATTGCAAATGGGGCCAATCGTAAGAGAGGCAGAATGAATGATCAAGAGTCAGAAGGAAGCAGAGAGGAGCAAGCTTTGCAAACGGGGCCAACTGCAAGAGGGGTAGAATGAACAATGAGATCCAAAAGGGAGCAATGAGAGGCAAGAATCGCAAATGGGGCCAACAGCAAGTGAGTCAGAGTGTAAAGGCAAAAGGGTTGTGAGCAGCTAGGCCCATGAGGTCTTAATGGCTACTCTGCTATGCGGTGGCCTGGGCATCAAGCAATGAAAAAAAAGGAAGCAAAAGCAGTGTTGATAGGTGAGAGATAGTTGCTTGATGAATACCTGTACAAACACATCCATGTCCAAGATGAAACATGTAAGAGCATGACACTGAGATGCATGCCATGGGCTTTTGGATTTGCGGGAACTTGTGCGAGCTTGAATCCAGGTGTGCTTGAGGTGTGCGTGCTTGTGTGTGTGTGTGTGTGTGTGTGTACGCTCGTGTGCATAACAAACGCACCTGCTGCGAAAACCACGTACAGCCCCCGCTCTAGGTCTACATCATTTTGTGTGTCAAAGGAATACTTGACCTGCAAGGCACGGGAAGAAGGGACTCTGATCCTGCCAATGAGGACAGCACTTATTGACTTATCAAGTGAAGCAAATGCTTCCTAGAAGTGCTCTTTTGACCCAATATCAAAGTAAGGGTCACACTCTCCAGATCTTGTGCCTCCCTTCCATTGCAAAGTACACGCATAACATCCCCAGAAGCGTCTGATCCTTGATGCCATAACAGCTTAGTTTGAAAGTGTTTATGCTCTTTTATCCAGCTCAATCCTGTGCCAGATATGTCAATCAAAAACAATTTATGCAAGTACTCACAGGCAGAAACTTGGGCCAGTGGGTGGTGTTGGCAAATTCTGGGACTAATTGAGGATGGCTGCGCCTGAACGATGGGCTAGCCTGCTTCACCTACAAGGGTGTGAGAATGTGAGGGTTAGGCACTTTGACGAGCATGAGATTATACAAAGGTTGATCGCGCCTGAATAAGGTCCCAGTCCATTTTCAGGGATGTACAAGCCTATTCCACGGAGGGTGGAGAGGCTGACTTCACAAGGGGAAGCAGCAATTCCAACGCACTGAGGGCAGGTTTGCTCAACTTTGCCTGCCTTGATCCATAATCCAATGCGGACTGCTGAAAAGGAACAAGGTCCCTTTTGAACTCCTTGAGTTGGAAGCAGATCAGCACTCAGGGATCAAACAGGTGCTGTGTAGAGCATAGGTACCCAGCTCATCCAGTTGGAAATCATCGCCCAAATCCCTGCTAACGAGCATCCAAGCTAGCATGCAAGCATCAGAACTTAAGCCGGGCTGGCAGCCGGACTGCAGATTGTGGTGATTGGTGCCTGCAGCCATGGCCACAACAGACCAGAGTGACTAGTGGCCGCAAACCATAGTCACAACGGACCAGGGTGACATGACTCACAGCCATCCCAGCAGCCAGCAAACCAGAGAAACATGTCCTACGAGCCATGGTGGCTCATGATTGCAACCATGGTGACATCAGACCAGGGTGACATGACCCACAGCCACCCCAGCAGCCAGTAAACCAGAGTAACATGTCCTACGAGCCATGGTGGCTCAATTTGCAACCATGGCGACATCAGACCAGGGTGACACGACCCACAGCCACCCCAGCAGCCAGCAGACCAGAGTTACATGCCCTACAAGCCATGGTGGCTCGTGGTTGCAGCCATGGTGACATCAGACTAGGAGACAACATGCATAGTCTTTCCTCTTCTTTCCTTCCCAATCCTTGTGTCTTTTCTTTTCTCTTCTACAAAATAAGAAGTACAGAACCTGTAGGTTTACTGCCATCGTGTGTGTATGTTTGGTTTGAAGTCATGTGTGTGCATGATAAGTATTCAATGTCGCAGTGGCCACCTCCATTGCGTGGTCAATAAGCATGCAAGCTCACAGTGGCCAAAATCCTCATGCGCATGGCATGCATGCAAACTCACAGTGCCCATCACCCTCATGCACATGTTAAGCATGTTAACTCACAGTAGCCACCACCCCCAGCAGCTCCTGCCCAGAGCGCCGCAGCACCACCTCAACCAAAGGCGCAGTGGGCGCCCCCTTGCCCATGACCTTGAGCCACGGCGTGAGGTGCCGATCGCCTGCGTGTGCGTGTATGTGTGTGCATGTGTGTGTGCGTGCACATGTGTGCGCATGTGCGCATGCGGAGACCCCTTGCCTGTGACCTTGAGCGATAGCAAGCAGTGCTTGCTGCATGCAGTCATGCTACACAGATGGGTGCAAGAGTGGGCACGGTGCCACGTCTCTACTCATTGGCACAAGAGTGTAGTATTTTCCCAGTAAGATCCTGAACAAGGATCTCAAGCCATGGTGTTGTGCCTGTTGCCTGCAGTTAAGCAACTGCCTGAGGGCCAGATGTAAAAGAAACACAGCACACAGCAACTGACACACACAAAGCAACTGCTTGAGGGACAGATGTAAGAGGACACACACACACAGCAACTGCCTGAGGGACAGACGTAAGAGGACACGCACACACATACACATACAGTGTTCTGTTGTTGAGATGCAAAGCAGGTTTCCATAGTAAGCCCATCGACCACGAACGGTGTGTTGTGTGACCGTTTCACCAACAGCGCGCGGCAAAATGAAATAAAAATCCTCCCCAAGGGCGCATGCAATAGAACACTGCTCAACGAGCAGTGCCCATCCTCCAGGCATTGTTCACTTGTGCATAAACATGGGCACAAAGCAAGTGTACAAACCTGGCTGATGGGATTGAGTTCCATGGGACAAATAGCAGAAAAAATGCTCTCTTTGGCAACAGCTGAGGGAGGAGCTCGAGCAAGAGTATGAGTCGAGGAAACCAAGAAGTTTGAGAGACCCTCAGCAAAAGCAAGCAGAACATGACCACTCCCTTGCACGCTTTGTGGAGAAATCTATCCAACACCCATAAGGGTGGTTAAGGAAGGTTGAGCATCAAAAGACATGAAGCTTCTTTGGGGCCTCTTCAGAGCCTCTTATGACAAGCGTTCGACCCTTTCTACCCTATCCTAAACATCATCAATCATGGCTGTGACATATTGCTTTGATGCGGGGAATCCTTGAACACACCCACCATCAAACGACAGCTGTATTTTATAATCGTCATCCCCTGTGAAGTTGGCTATTGGCTTTTGGAGAGGCATTGCAACCTGCATACTCATAGTTTGGGCCAGAAGCATGTTGCATGTTGCATGTATGTGTGTGTTTATGTGTGTGTGTGTGTGTGTGTGTGTGTGTGTGTGTGTGTGTGTGTGTGTGTGTGTGTGTGTGTGTGTGTGTGCAAAGAAGCCAAAGGCAGGCGCAGCAAAAAGTACCAAGTTGGCTCATCAAATATCAAGACATTCATCACAGTATGTTACAAATCAGACTGGAAATGTAACCCTCCTGAGCTGAGAATTAAGGACCGGTCAATTCCTCCAGCAAAAGAACACGCTGCAGAGCAGGCAGGCAGTGAGAAGCTGAAGAGGCAAAACGCGCGAATGCGCAGGCGCAACTTATTAAGCAGCAAAGCGGTTCTATTTTTATTGCAATGCAAATTTTTCAGGATGCTCACAAAGCACACATTTAGATGCAGTAGGACGCCCAGGATGAAAGTCAGGGCCAGCATGGACGCTTACGAAGGGTCAACACTTTACACACATACACACAAGACACATACAAGACACATGCGCGAGCACACACGCAGGTACCCATACAACACACACACACACATACACACACATGCGCGCACACGCAAGCATGCACAGTGTGCATTGCACACACATGCACACAAACACACACACATGCGCACACGCGCACACGCACACGCACACGCACACGCACACGCACGCGCACGCGCACACGCACACGCACACGCACACGCACACGCACACGCACACACACACACACACACACACACACACACACACACACACACACACACACACACACACACGTACCAGACGCTGGTGCCCATAACGCGGGCAGTGGTGCCCCAAAAGATCATGCCAGTGTGTGCGTTGCTGCATGGGGAAGGATATTAAGAGAAGAGTGCACGTTCTTTACAAAGAGGGCGTTCAAAGTGCACCATCCGTCCAGCGATGCACGCATGCACTCACTCCATGGAACTGGGATTTGCGTGCGCTCTGGATGAAGTCCCCATCACGAAAGGCTTGCACCATGCCCACATGGGTGCAGGCCAGCCCAGCCAGGAGGAGCAACAGGAGCTGCTGCATCCTCACCCAACCACCATCTTTTTACTTCGGTCCACGTCCTCTTGTCATAATACAAGTGAGTTTCACTGAAAAATTGCAGCTATCAAATAATAATAATAATGTCGTCATCTAAAAGAGTACGTAGCGAGGATGGCGATGATGCGGCAGATGGCAGCCCCCACAAAGTCAGCAAGGGGGAGGACCCATCACTTCGCAAGGCCACCTTCAAAGCCTACTTGAAAGCCCTGAATGAGCAGGTATATCCTGGAAACACTGGTTCCACGCAGAAACTGCTGTGTTGAATTGAGCGCGCTAAGCAGATACTGACCGCGCCCCTTGTTTGCCTCCCTTCCCTCGCAGTTTTCCAGGTAAGCTTGGCATTTTTGGTCCAATCAATTGCAAGTTAGCATCATCTCACTGTTCTTGCGTGCATCTGTTTCTGTCGTGATGTCCATCATCAGTCAACCTTTGCATGGTGTGCTCAGCAAACCCGTGTGCGCACCTGGAATTACCACCCGCACCATGCAGTTGGATTCAGGAGCAGGTCTCCAATCATCGAGAAGAGTTGTGGAGCGATGGCGTGAGGGACTACCTTGACCATGCAGACAAGATACTGAAGGATTTCCAAGATGTACTAACAGGAGCAGAGAAGCCAGGCAAGTACTGATGCTACCTGGATGGAGCGCAGACTTTGAGCTAGCTTTAGCAAAATGCGTTCAGCTGCGCATCAGTGATGGTATGCCTGCTTGTCAGGTCTGTGATGCTAAGGGTGTAGTTGTGACATTTGGCGATTGCAAGCAGCGAAGGGCTTCCAACGCAAGCTGGATGACCCCTGCTTACAGCTTCTACGTGCGCCAGTTGACCATACAAATTCTTCAGGATCCCATGAGCTGGAACCTTCATTATGCTGCAACATTTATCAGCATCAACTTGCATTCGGCTGCAACATTCCCCAGCCCTATCCTTTTTGTCTTCTGGGTTGCTGACCTATGGCACACCATCAGTTGCACAACACGCATGCGCACACACACACATACACACATACACACACGCACACACGCACACACGCACGCACACACACACACACATCTTTCTTTCTTCATCTCTGCAGCCCCTTCCACTACAAAGTCCGTGACTTTTGGAGGCACCAGCACCATTGGCGCCTCTCCCCTCTTTGGTGCTGGGGGCACAGACAAGCCCTTTGGAGCCTCCTCTGCTGCCACCCCTAGCACAGAGGCCCCCAACAAACCTGCAGGTAACTGCGCTTAGTGCGTGATGTAATAAGTGAACTTGTTTTATCACAGAGGCCCCCAGCAAACCTGCAGGTGACAGCTCTCAGTTCGTGCATGCTAGGTAAAGGCAAATCCCAACGCCATCGTCAAATGTGCAAACAGAGCACCCTGGCCTCCTCTGGCGTCATGCTAACGTGTGTGAAATCCCCTTTACCTACTCCTGGTGTCTTCTCAACAGTCGCATCAAGCATTTGAGAATGCAGCACGCGGCTGCGTGCACTGAGCAGTTCAGAGGTTGTAGGCAAAGTGCGCTCAACAATCGCATCAAGCATTTACTCAACACTTGCATCAAGCATTTGAGAATGCAGCACGGAGCTGCGTGCACTAAGCAGTTTGGAGGTTGCGCTGAGCATTACAGACTACAAAGGATGCAGCCAAGAGCACTGAAAGGACGCTGCAAGCAATGTTTGCTATGTGATTTAGAGTGTGTAAACAAGTATTTGTGAAGCATGAATCATGTTTGACAAAGCGGCATGAAGGAGTCTAGTGACCTCTTCAATGCTGATTTGTTTTACTGGTCAGAGTTTTTTGTGAGGAGTTCGCATTTGCATGTGTGCAGCCCAAGGGGGAGGATAAAAGACCCCGGCAAGCTCTAACTCACATTGAATCCTGCAATGGTGACACTCCTGTTGCGAAAATGTCTGGTTTGGCTCTGTTCCTTTTTGTGGTTGCCATGCAAAGCCACAAAAATTGACCATATCGTGTAACAACAGCGCAGCCCTTGCACACCTCGGGTAGCCTGGAACTATTTTGATTTTGCTTTGGGCAAATTGTTATGGGTAGAAGCAAAAGCAAGCATAATAGCCAAGACCGAGTAGTGGAGAGGGGTCAGCGGCGGAAGGGGGAGAAGGAAGAATAACCTCATCCCCAGGAACAGTAACAGCAGCAGCATGCTGCATGCATGCATCATGCAGCAGCAGCAGCAGCAGCAGCAGCAGCAGCAGTGCTGAGGTCCTTCCCCTTCCTGACCACATCCCTTCAAGGCACTTTTGTGCCATCCCTTTAACGCACTTTTGTGCCATCCCTCTTGGGCACTTGTGCCTGTGGCTGCACGTGTAGCATGCGCGCACGTGTGTTTGTGTGTGGTGTGTGTGTGTATTTGTGCGCTTGCACATGCACGCGTGTGTGTATGGGTGCGTGGGTGTGTGCGTGAGAGAGAGGGTAGAGCACCAACGCCTGCGTGCACCTCAAAGCTCCCCTTGAATTTCCAAGGAACCAAACGTATTGAACAGTGTGAACAGACTCTCAGGTCTTCTGTGCAGTCTACATGTGCCTTGAGTGAATTCTCTTTACCGGTTAAAGTTTAACCATTCTCTTTAACAGCATCTTAGTACAGTCCAGTCTTCTGCCACTCTGCACATGCAGCCTGCACATGCAGCTTTGCCACCTCGTGAAGCGCCACAGAAAGTTGCCGTTTTCTGTAACAGCATCTCGGAATGGCCAAGCACTCTGTGCAGTCTGCACATGCAGCTTTGCCATCTTTAAAGTGCCGCAAAATGTTGCCATTCTCTGTGTAGCATCTCAATATGGCCAAACCTTCTGCGCAGCCAGCACATGGAGCTTTGCCACCTCATAGAGCGCCACTGGAGTTGCCATTCTCTGTAACAGCATAACAGCATCTCGACATGGCCAAATCTTCTGCGTAGCTTACACATGCAGCTTTGCCACCTCGTGAAGCGCCACTGAAACTGCCATTCTCTGTAACAGCATCTCAATATGGCCAAATTTTCTGTACAGTCTGCATGCGCAGCTTTGCCACCTCATGAAGCAGGCGCCCTAGGCATGAGGCAGCTTTCAGAACGGAACTTTCCCTCTGCACCAGGCACCCTTCAATAAACGCACCCTCTGCATGAGGGGCTTCACATTCCAGCTTGCTCAGTGTCATGGGCCTTAGATGCAGCCTTGCACAGCCTGTGCTGAGGCATTCGCCCGAATGATCATCACAATCCTAAATGCCGCCCAGGGGCATCACCTGGATGTGAAGCAGTTATGACGGGTACCGATGGTAAGCTTCGTAACCAATACTGTTGACATCTTGGGATTTGCGTTCAAAATGTGCCTCGTAGGTGGCGGTCTGTTTGGCAGCACCAACCCATTCATGTTTGGTGGCGGAGCTTCGTCAGCAGCCTCTACCAGCAGCAGCGCCCCTGCTGCCTCCAGCCCAACTAAAGGTAGGCATAGGTTGGCATAGGTAGGTGGCGGCAGCAGCACCCCTGCCAAAAATCTACTCTGACAAGTGGTGTCCGAGGGTGTGGCAAGGGCAGTCGATCATGCGCATCAGGTTACAGGTCACAGAAATAGAAGGCCTTTTGTCAAATTCCCTAATGGAAAAGCCTTAATCACGTGCTTCAACTAAGCACGCTAAGGGTTTTAGTGCCTGAATCCAGCCTCCCCACACACAAGTGTCGCTGCATCGCAAATTTCCCCCGTTCCATGGTGCACAATCCAGCCTGTTGCAGTGTTCGCGTTTGCAGGGAAATTTCGGCTCTCCTCTGTCTTATGCACATTGCTGTCTCTTTTTAATGTTTCCAGCTTACATGGCACACTGCTGGTTATAGCAATGTTCAGCTTGCAGTGCGCGTCGCTGTCTGTTGCAGTGCTCGCAGCTTATAGTGCACACTGCTGTCAGTTGCATTATTCACAGCTGACATCGCTCACTGCTATTTACTACAGTGTTCAGCTTACAGTGCACAGCTGACATCGCTCACTACTCTTTACTGCAATGTTGAGCTTGCAGTGCACGTCGCTGCCTGTTGCAGTGCTCGCAGCTAACAGTACATACTGCAGTTTGTCGCACGTTGCTGCATGTTGCAGGGAGCTCTGGAGCTGCAGGCACCACTGCCCCGGCACCCGCCAATGTTTTTGGCTTCCCTGCTGCTTCCTCCGGCGCTGCCAGCAGCAGCGCCTCAGCCACCTCTTCAGGTGCCCAATTTCTTGTGTATGAGTAGACTCTGTCACTAGTGTCTGCATGCGCGCCTTTTCCCCCTCAACGTCAGACACGTTTGCAAGCACCTTCAGAAGTGCAATTGTTTGTGGAGGTGCACACAAGGCTTGGTTTCCTGGTCTATCACTGGTAGTACCGGGCTCAAACAGAGTGTGCCTGCCTCAACTTGCCCCACGTCAAAAAGGAAAAGTGCTCAGTGACACTGAGTCGAGGCAAAAGAGTTAGCACAAAGAGACACAGTGGTTTTGTATAGGTGGCTTGTGTAAGTGGCTGAGCAAGCCAAGGAACATCCACTTATCCCATTCATGCGCAGGCAGCATCTTCGGACAGCCTGGCGGTTTCAGCTTTGGACAGCCCACCACCAATCCGTTTGGTGGTGTTGGTGGTGCTTTCTCTTTTGGTGAGTGCAACCAAAAAAGTGCAAGTAATTCGTTTTTGGTCGGTGGCGCTTCTCTTTGGTGGGTGTAGCCAGATAAGTGCAGGCAATCCGTTCGCTGGTGTTGGTGGTGGCTTCACTTTTGGTGAGTATAGCCAGAGAAGTGCTGGCAATCAGTATGGTTGTGTCAATGGGGCTTTTTCTTCTGGTGAGCGCAGCCAGATAAGTGCAAGCACCCTGTTTGGTGGTGACGTTGGTGCTCCTCTACCGGTGTGTGTAACATGGCACAAGCAGCTGTCCATAGTGGCACACCCACTGCTGCTTACCTACGCTCAAATGAGCATGCCTTTCAGCTATCTTTCCACTTTTTTTAATGAATGATGAAGACATCATAAAGATGCAGCCAAGGCCTGGTGCCTGACAAGTCGGAAGGGTTTGTAGTAATGAAAGGCCTCGTACTTGTGAGGCACTTGGGTGCCCCTCAGGCCTTGCACTTGAATGTGTGTGTGTATACATGTGTATATATGAATGTATATATGAATGTGTATATATATATCCAGTCATATATATATCCAGTCAGAAGAGTTTGTGCCTTTAAAAGGCCTCGTACTTTTAAGGCACCTGGGTGCCCCTTAGGCTCCGTGCCTGGAGCGACAGGAGTGTTTTGTTGGGAAGCAGCTTACTTTCAAGGAAGTCACAGGATTGTATCTTGAGAGGCAGTGTACTTATGAGGTACCTGGGTCCAGCGCCTAATGCCTTGCGCCAGAAGTCACAGGTTCGTGCCTTTTAAGGGCATTGTAATTTTGGCTTGAAATTACTTGAAACTCAGATGGCTTGAACTGCCTTACCTTTGCACAGACCCCTGGTACCAGAACGAAAGATAGTGCATTGGAATAGGCTTCTGTAAGTAAGTTGGTGTTTTATTTTCCCCTGTAGCCACATTTGTTGCTGCAGATTCTAGTTGCTGCTGTGTGTTGATGGTGCTGTGCCTGAGACTGCCGTTACACAAAGGGCAGCTGCTGCAGACAGAAATGACTTAGGAGCACCCATTTCCGCTTTCTCTAGTTGCTGCTGTGTGTTGATGGTGCCGTGCCTGTCATGGTTGACACGGAAGCTGCCACGGGAGGAGCAATTGTTGTAGCCAACACACACAGATCTTTGTCCCATTTGAAATTGCTGCAACTTTCCACTACAGCTGTGCTTGTCCACACTGCTCCTGCGTGTCATGCTCACGCTACTTGTGCTGCCACCTCTACTGCGGAGGGGGGCCGCAGCCGTGAACTGTGCTGCGACACCAGCGGTACCCCTTGTTCACTTCGCTCCTGCTTGTCATGCGCATGCTGATTGTGCTGCCGCCTTTGCCACAGGAGGGGCTGCAGCTGCAAATGGTGCTGCCCCTGAGCCCAGTAGTGCTGGAGGTCAGGAAGAGGAGGAAG
The DNA here is from genome assembly GCA_914767535.2 of Dunaliella primolecta. Classification (NCBI taxonomy): domain Eukaryota; kingdom Viridiplantae; phylum Chlorophyta; class Chlorophyceae; order Chlamydomonadales; family Dunaliellaceae; genus Dunaliella; species Dunaliella primolecta. The sequence goes on along the minus strand of OU611760.1, from coordinate 1,059,025 downwards.
AGGCCCCACAAAAGTATGAGAGCGAGGTAAGCGTCCCATCTGTACACATGCCAGAGAAAGAGAGAGAGAGAGAGAGAGAGAGAGAGAGAGAGAGAGAGAGAGAGAGAGAGAGAGAGAGAGAGATGGAGTGAGAAGATAAAAAAGAAGAATGTCACAGGAGTGTAAGAGTCCATAAATCCCAGGATAAGTCAAACCTCAAGAGGCCAGTGTGGGAAGAGCCGTTGCAGAGGGTACAAGAGTGGGTTCAGTGCTACTTTTTAGCAGCTTATGCTGCTTCTCACAAAGTGGCAGGTAGAGCTGTCCTCTTAGCATGCCGCTGCGCCGCTGGCTTCAATGTGCACATCCTATATGGTATGGCCTTGCTTTTTGTCACTTTGTGTTGCTTTGCCCTGAATGGCTCCGTTCTGCTTCTCTCCGTACCGCAGGTGGTAGCCAATGATGAAGCAGGAGCCATCATGTATAAGGTGAGGTGAAGGAGGCAGATTTGGAGTTTAAAGGTGTAGGCTGGCACACGCTTTGCTCCAGTCTTTAAGTTCATCTTACTGGGATGTGCTGATTTTCAGAATTTGAGCCTGTGCTTTCAAAATGCGGGGCAGGCTTGCATGCTGCACGCATACCCGATTTTCAGTATTAAAGGCGTGGGTAAATTGGACCAAAGCACTTCGGTTGGGGTTTAGGGTTTCAGGATCCCGAATCCCCGCCCTGGCCTCGTCCGCGCTTGTTTGGTTGGCAAAGTTTAAGGTTTCCAGGATGGTTGGTTGTTTGGTTGGGAAAAGTTTGGGGCTTCAAGGTTTCATGCCCTGGCCTCGCCCGCCCTCAAGATTTTGTTAAAGAGTTGAATCCGTGTACCAAGGACGCACCTACTGAAAGGCGGGCCATGGTGCGGAGCGCCCTTCCTGTTGAGGGGGCCTGTGTCTTGTTGCTTCTCACACACGCTCATTTGTGCAGTGGAACTCTGTTGACCGCCCTAGTGGTAAGCAAGCATGAGCTGTTTTTTGATTGCATTGAGGAGTGATGGTGTCCCTTTGTGCAGTGAAGCTCTGTCAACCGCCCTAGTAGTAAGAAAGCATGAGTTGGTGTCAATTGGGGAGTGATGGGCCCGTGCCCGTGCCTGTGCCTGTGCGCGTGCCTGTGCCTTTGCCTTTGCCTTTGCCTGTACCCGTGCCTGTGCGCGTGCCTGTACCTGTGCCTGTGCGCGTGCCACCTGGTGTGCCTGTGCCCGTACCTGTGCCTGTGCGCGTGCCACCTGGTGTACCTGTGCCCGTACCTGTGCCTGTGCGCGTGCCACCTGGTGTGCCTGTGCCTGTGCGCGTGCCACCTGGAGTGCCTGTGCCTGTGCCTGTGTGCGTGCCACCTAGTGTGCCTGTGCCCGTGCCTGTGCCACCTGGAGTGCCTGTGCCTGTGCCTGTGTCTGTACCACCTCGGGAGCCTGCGCCCGTGCCTGTGCTTGTGCCTGTGCCTGTGTCACTTGGAGTGCCCGTGCTGGTGCCTGTGTTCGGGGTGCCTGTGCCTGTGCCTATGCCTATGCCTGTGTCTGGAGTGCCTATGCCATCTGGAGAGCCTGTGCCTGCGCCCGTGCCTGTGCCATCTGGAGTGCCTATACCCGTGCCTGGAGTGCCTGTGCCCGTGCCTGTGCCATCTGGAGTGCCTGTGCCCGTGCGGGTGCCATCTGGAGTGCCTGTACCCGTGCCTGTGCCTATGCCTATGCCCGTGCTTGTGCCTGTGCCTGTGCCTGTGCCTGTGCCTGTGTGCGTGCCACCTAGTGTGCCTGTGCCTGTGCCATCTGGAGTGCCTGTGCCCGTGCCTGTGCCATCTGGAGTGCCTGTGCCCGTGCCTGTGCCATCTGGAGTGCCTGTGCCCGTGCCTGTGCCTGGAGTGCCTGTACCCGTGCCTGTGCCTATGCCAATGCCTGTGCCTGTACCACCTCGGGAGTCGGTGCCCGTGCCTGTGCCTGTGCCATCTGGAGTGTCTGTGCCCGTGCCTGTGCCATCTGGAGTGCCTGTGCCCGTGCCTGTGCCTGGAGTGCCTGTACCCGTGCCTGTGCCTATGCCAATGCCTGTGCCTGTACCACCTCGGGAGTCGGTGCCCGTGCCTGTGCCTGTGCCATCTGGAGTGCCTGTGCCCGTGCCTGTGCCTATGACTATGCCCGTGCCTGTACCTGTGCCCGTGCCTTTGCCTGTGCCTGGAGTGCCTATGCCCGTGCCTGTACCTGTGCCCGTGCCTGTGCCATCTGGAGTGCCTGTGCCTGTGCCTGGAGTGCCTGTGCCTGTGCCTGTGCCTGTGCCTGGAGTGCCTGTAACCGTGTCTGTGCCTATGCCTATGCCCGTGCCTGTGCCCGTGCCTGTGCCACCTGGAGTGCCCGTGCCTGCGCCCGTGCCCGTGCCTGTGTCTGTGCCCGGAGTGCCCTTGCCTGTGCCACCTGGAGAGCCTATGCCCGTGCCTGTGCCTGGAGTGCCTGTGCCTTACGTGCCCGTGCCTGTGCCTGACGTGTCTGTGCCTTAAGTGCCCGGAGTGACATCAATACATTGTTGCCGCCCATACACTCTGTGTGCCGTGCCAACAACAGCGACAGCAGCAGTATTTCTTCAGACACAACCACACATACTCGATCATCGAATATCATGGATGTGTCATGAGGCCAGAAGAAAAAGGACGTTGATTTCAGGGACCACCATCGTGTTTTGTTTTAGGGTCGTTGATTGTCACAACATGTTTTTGCTTTTGTGTGAATAGTTTGGTGATCGTGTGTCGGTTGTTGGTGTCGGTTGGACCGCGTCTAGGGCCATCAAGGGTGTCACTGCTTTTCAGCTATGTTGCTGTACCTCACAAGCAAAGCAGCCACACGGCCAGAGGTAGATCTTCTTGACCTGGAGCCAGGTAGGTCTTCCTTCTTGACCTGGAGCCCGGTAGATCTTCTTGACCTGGAGCCCTACCGAGGCCTGTAGGCCAAGGCCAAACCTGCTCCTTGAGGAAAGCATTTATATTGTGAGGACTGACCCCATGATGCTGTTTTGCACAACATCGTGCACCACCTGCGAGTGTCGTGCCTTCCACGAGGTCGTGCAGCATCTCCACTGTGTCATACAAACCCGTGCAACACCTCTATTGTGCCATGTAACCTGGTGCAACGTCTCCACAGTTTTGTGCAACATGGTGCAACATCTGCGAGCTGTATGAGCTGCTTGTTTTTCCTTCGCAAAGCTTGACCCGTTTCTGTAAGTGACGGGCTAGGACCAAGATGTCTCACTGACAGGCTGAGGCCAAGTTGTGAAGCTTGACCCTTTGCTGTGACTGACGGGCTAAGGCCAAGGCATCTCACTGACAGGCTGAGGCCAAGATATGAAGCTTGACCCTTTTTGCAAGTGACAAGCTAGGACCAAGATGTCTCACTGACTGGCTGAGGCCAAAATATAAGGCTTGACCCTTTGCTGCAACTGACAGGCTAAGGCCAAGATGTCTCACTACAAGCGTGATTCCACGCCAGATGGCAAGCCCTCGGGCAACTGGGACTCAAAGGGTGTGGGGATGGTGATGCTGCGGGCACCCAAGGATGCTGCAGCAAAGCCATTCGTGACCTTTACCACAGAAGCGGTGAGTGCAGGCGGACCAAGCTTGGCTAGTATTGCTTTTGAAATCTCGGCCTCAGATGCAAAACCTCAGCCTCACATGCGGTGGGCTCATCACTTCCAGCATTTCCACCATGAAGGCTGCAGATGTTGCTTAAGTGCAAAAAGAGGATGGATGCTGCCAGCAGCTTGATTCCAACAACAGCATCATTGAAAGGTACTCCTGAAGAGGAGAGTCAGAGAAGGCTGCTGTAAATTGCAAGACATGCAACATAATTATTCCAATCTTGCACAATAATCCAGCACCAGAGGGTTGTGTTCTTTACTGCTGGCCCAAGGCTCCGTGCTGGTGAACTGAGCAAGGGTTCCCGTTCGGACAGTTCTTGCAGTGTACCCTTGTGTGCCAGCTTGGAAAAGCCAGCTGTCATTACAGCTTCCCTTGGTCTTGGCTTCGTGCTTCCAAATTGTAAATGTGTACTGTGTTAAATGCTAGCTCATTTGCCTCGTGTCTTTGCCTTGCTACCTTTGGCACTGCAGGGGCGCGTGCTGTACATTGCAAACATTGCAAAGGACATGAAGATGATAGTAAACGACAGCGCCAACATGCTGTCATGGTCAGCGCCCTGGGCACTCACCCCAGATCAGAAGCCATCGCTCCAAATGGTTCGCTTCCAGCTGGGCAAGGGCAAGCACTCAGAATTGAAAGCAGAAGTTGAAAAGTTGCAAGGAAAGATGGCTGATTGATGCACTGGGATGAGGAGGATTGACTAAAGTGTGTGTGTGCGCGTGTGCGTGTGTGTGTGTGTAGGAAGAGGAGTTCATGTCTGGGCTGAGGATGGAAAGGAAAGACAGAGGGGCGTATAGTGGAAGAGCTTTGACACATTTGAAGCTTCAAGTTACTTTCTAATTATATGACAAAAGGATTGCACAGCTTGAGCTTACAGAAACAAATGAGGCCTCCAGTCAAAACGACTAATTGCTAGCCTGATCATAGAAACAAAGAATTCCCACGAGGGAAGGATACAAGTTGTTCAAAAAGTTTTGATTCATGAATGCCAGACATATATCAAAGGATTGCTCATGGTGAGTAGAAGACAGGCATGGAACCGCCTGGGAAGAGGCACTGCAAAGTGGAAGAAGTGGACCAGAGGACAAGGAAGCCTACTTAAGCCAAAAAGAGCAGACCTGGGGGTGTGTGCATTTAAAATTTGCATGCTGCTCATCACGAGCATGACGCTGCGCATTATCTTAGGCATCACAACGGTCACAAGTAGGAGAAATGTTGTCCTTCCACGTAGCTCGCTCAATTTAGAGAGTGTGGGCACAAAAGCAAAATCATCCCACGCTGCGCACGATGTGCTTGGGCAAACCAGGTATAGATATTTGGGTAGGATACAAGGTTTACAAGGATAAGGCCTTCAGTCAAGAAGTGCGACTGCTAGCCTGCTCATAAAAGGGGTTGGGTAGGATACAAGGGGAATGTGAAATATGAGTTTTCCTAGTTAGAAGGGCACACCAGTGATAATACGTGATTTCTCTATTGCTCAGGTCTTGAGGTTGATAAGAGGAACACCGTCTCCAATGTGCAAGGTGTCGGAACCTGAGATTGACCACAAGCTGGCTCCAATTCATGGGGTTGGTTGACTATAAGAAAAAGAGAAAAGCTACGTAGGCAGAGAAAACTCTCCCTGCATTAATTAAGGAAAGAGAGACACATTGGCTCAAAGAGCCGTGAGTCTCCCTCACCAGACTATATTTTTTGTTGGAAACCACGGGCATGACATAATTACATCATGCCCGCGGGTTCACATAAGCCATTCATAGCGAGCAATAGAAAAGAAAAGACTATGAGCAATATTATTGCTCACCTAGCAGGTGTATAAATTCCAACTAAAAGAGTTCCTGGAATTGAAACGTCAATACCATCATGGAGAACCTTTTGCAGAAGAGGGCTGTTGTAATGGATAAAAGAATTGTAAAGACGTACAGTGGCTCTAAACCAGTTGAACCGAAAAGAAAAGGTCTTTTTTAAAAGAAAAGAAAGGATTACACCAGCCAAGAAACCGCGTGCAAGAAAGAAAAGGTTCCCTAACTAGCAAGCCAGCAAGGCAGTAGAACTGACTAGGCTAACGCAGCACAATCCATGAGTGAGTTTGGTGATCTGACCCCCAAAATGGATTTCAAAACCTCAGTAGCCATTTTTGAATGCAGCTGTGCATCTTATGGCCTTGTTGGAGAAAGGGAGTTGCTTCATTTTTTCTGGCGTACATGCCTGCTGCCATGCTGAATCACCGTCACTGCACATTTACTGTTCTAAGAGCAGGTTATACAGACCTGCCAGGATGATATGCGCCTTAAAAAGCCACAAGTTTAAGTAAGCATGAAGGCGGCGGATAAGCTGATGTTGATGAGCAAAAGTGCGAATGCGAGCCATGCCTGCCAATCAGGACTTGAAGGAACCTTCAGTGGCAGAGTGCGAGTTGAGGTTCTTGTCAAAGAGCATCCCCAGGAATCCAAAAGTGTCGGCAAGATCATATGGTATCGAATGCACAGCTTGAGTCTGTTGATTTTCCAGGGAGGGTTTCCTCTGCCTAACTTGCCTTTTCTTTCTTTCAATCAGTCAAGTGTGACCCTTTTATGGAGGTTGAAAAGTGACATGGTTTTGACCATGGAGGTTTCCTTATAAGTGTGCCTTATGTACTGGGAATGCAAGAGCATATCTTCCTCCTTGGTCGCACTCATCACAACTTTGGTTATGGTCTTGGTTTCAATATGGGACCGAAATTGAGCTACACTTCACAGCGTGTGTTTACGAAAACCAACAGAGAGGAAGCAAAGGCGCAGAATGGACATTTTTCGGAAAAACAAAGTAAGTACGTGGCTTCCAGTGGAAGCATTTTCAAGGGAGAAAAACGTTTGGCGTGATCCCACCGATGAATTTTCGTCAATACAGTTTACAGGAATAAAACCTTGATCCTTATTGGAATGACCATGCAGGACGGGGCTCAAAATGGCACGTCCATGCAAGGGGACGGCCATGCAGGTCTGCGCACCTGCAGCCATCAGGTCGGGGGCCATATGAAGAAAGGTGATGTCTGGCACACTCAGGTGTCTTGTGACCTGTGCACATAGTAGCAGCAGCAGTTGAACCCATTTGAGTGTGACACCCCTAACCTGCGAGGCAGAGCTCAGAGGAGATGAATGATTGTGCACTCACGCAGCTGACCACACCCCAGACACCTTTGTGGATGACGTTGGGAACTTTTATAAGCCCTTTCAGGTGTGTTGCAAGCCACTTGTACGCCTGCAGATCCATGCTTTTGGACCATTTTGCCCTCTCAGCGATCAGTTGTGATGGTCTCACAGGATGTGCGCAGTGCACGGGAAGCAGCTTTTTATCAGGCAGTTTGGCCTGTACCCTTGCGCTGCGAGCTGCCCCCAGCCCTTCAGCGACAGCAGGGCAGTGAGGAGGGAGCAGCTGAGAGGGAGCATGCAGAGGTGCTTCAAGGGCGTTGGGGGCATGGAGAAGCATATGGCACCCAACAAGCTGTACCTGACCCTCGGGACATGGAGGGGCTGCGCGCATTTGTCCCAAAATATTGTGAGTGGAGGGTTTCAAGGGCAGGTGCATTAAATACTTGCTGGACACACACACACACACACACATACACACACATACACATACACACACATCAGGCAATTGGGGCATAACGCTTTGCCCGTATCAGCAGAGCCCTCACGGACATCAGGCCCACCCCTCAGCGCTCTTTAAGCACAAAGAATTCCTTTGGTGGCCGACTTCCTATGACTAATTTCATGTTGTGGGCAACCCAGGTGGCCTGGTTTTCCTCCACGGGCGCAAGTACCTGGTCCTGAAGGATGTGTGTAGCCAGTACCAGCAACCCTGTGTGCTGGACGTTAAGGTGGGTGGTTAAGTGCCACGATCAATTGGTACAGTTAAGTGTCAGGCAAGCAAAGAGCTGTAACAACCATATAATGCCATGGGTTGTCTTCCATTTTTCCAAGGCAATAACTTTTCCACCGTGTTACCATGATAAGGCCCTGAGAGTTACTGCAATCTGCTTTTGGCGTACTTAATTGCAAACTTCAAACACGTCCATTTCTCCCCTTGAATTTTGCCTGAAACACATGTTTTTAGATTGTTTGCTGCATTGGGGTTTGTACCCAGCTTGTCAATGAGCATGTTGCCTGCACTCATTAGTATGGAATAGAGCTGCTGAGGGATGAACCTGGCCTCCAGTGCTTCTGTTGTCTTTATGCACATGTCAATCCTCTTGGCTGCACAATGCGCACTGCACATATGTACATGCCACTGCATTTCCAAGACAACTGGAAACTTTTGCATATCTGGGAAACCTACAAGACAAAAGCTCTGTCAAGCCTGCAAACATAAACGAGGAATCTCGTTTGCACATACCATGCTTTTGTTTTCTGAGCTATGTTCAGTTGCTGTGTAACTTGGATTTACTGGCGTGCTACTTATTGTGCAGATGGGCTTCAAATCGCACTATGAATGGGCTGACGAAAAATACAAAGCCAAGTGCAGGTAAGTGCAGAGAGTAAAGAGGCGTAGAGACAGGTTTGCCCTGCATTAATTTTTCTCAGGGTTGCTTTTTCTATAGAAGGGAAGGCCAAGCCCCACTTCAGCTCCAGTGCTCTGTATGTCCTCTGCAAAGGTTGCAGAAACGTCCCGTATATCTTGTGGTTACTTGTGTCCGCACTTGAACAGGCCCGCAATTTGACCTGCTTCGTGCCTATCGCATAGATGGCCACCGCATGCTATCCATTACTTAGTGCCCATACATAGCGCTTATCGCACAGGTGAACCTACGAGTGTGATACGCGTAATGCCCATTGCAGTCTAGTGTTCAGTTTGTGACATTCAAGGCTCCGTTGTGTCTGAGCCATTTCTTTTGCAACAGCGTTTTGGTTTGTGAAAGTTAGGACTTGACTGAGCCTGCAAGTGAGGGAAGAGGAGGAGACCGAGAAGAGACACAAGCGAGACTGGTTGGCAAGCACACTTGCAGTAAGGCTGTTGCTAGCTGTGATGCAATCGTTGGCTGTAATGCAAGTCACACATGCATCACGGGTGGGTAATGGTGACGCAAAGCATTGGTGGATATGACAACCTTGATAAATGTGTGGCTGTGCTGGGTGGGTGTCAGGCAAATCATGGGGGATCGACGTGTAAAATGAACTTGGGGTAAATGTGTGGATGTGCATGCTGGCGGAGTCCAGAAGGTTTCCCTGTTGCCTGCCCCCAATTTAATTTTGTGTTCCAGGATTTACAAACCAATTTCCTCGGTGTGTAAATGGACTTTGGCAGATTGAAGGATGAAACCACCTTGCAACCGTCTTTGGGCTTTCGAGTTTGCGGGCTGCAAGTAAGTCTGTCTTGGCCAGAATATAGCGGCTCTTGAAAAGAGGGTTTGAAATGTTTAGCTTGCCAGAAGATGGTCAGCTTTACCTAAACTTCAATGACTTCCTTCCATGGTCTTGTTTTCAACCCTAAGATATCCTAGTTGGCCGCGTCTATAGCATCTGTCTTTGGGTAGAAAGTTTAGGCAGCACCCCACATGCAGATTATGTTTTGCCGATGGGGTAGAGAACAGTGTAACACTGCTGTGCAATAGCGATGGCCCAGGGAGAAGGACACTGTCTTTTCTTCACAATGCACAATGTTCTTATCCATTGCTTCTAATCGCATGGCCACTGTGCATGAAAGTGTACCAGCAAGCCACTGACCAAATGCACAGGAAGGATCGTGCATGGTGCAAAACAATCATTTTGTCACTGTGTATAAATAATTGTATTGTTACCATGCATGAAGGTGTACCAGCCAGCCACTGACCAAATGCACAGGAAGGACCGTGCATGGTGCAAAACAATCACAAAAGAGAGGGTCGGTGAGCCCTTTCACATCTTTGCAGGTGTGTATGTGTGTGTGCATGTGTGTTGTTTGTGTCTCCTATTCTATTCCTTGTGCATGTCATTGATAGCTTCTGGCTATTTGCAAGCTTACAAGTCATGTCCTCCAATGCCTCTCTCAAGTTTACTACAAAGGAATGAGCCCTGTCCTGCCCTGTCGAGTTTGTCCTTCCTTTTCTATTTTCCTCAATGTCATATTCTAACCTTCCCTGTCTGATCTTGCCATAATGTCCTGCTACATTTTATGTATCTTGCCCATACCTATCTTTTTGCTTGTTTTGGAGGTTGCATAGTGCCCTCAATGGTGCTTAAGATACAGGGCCTGATATGTGTAGCATGTATCTAGACTGTGTGGACATGTAGCATCTATTTAAATTGTGTGCACATTGCTCCATGGGTGACAGCTTTCTTTGCCGCTTCTTCTCGCTATGTGGAGGCTGAGTGGGAATGTCACCCCACTTCCTTGATTTAAAGCACGAGAGAATTTGTATGTGCAAGTAATGCTCCATGCCAGCACTATTTGCCGAATCTCATTTGGAGCTAATGCATGTCTGCTTTCAAGGCTTTATATCCCTCTTCAGGTGGTGAGGATGCTCAAATAAGCTGTGTCCAACAAGACTGCCATAAGAATGCCACAAATGATTTTTTGTGATGATTGATGGAGGAGCATACCAAGATTTCCAGCCTTCATATTCCTTTAGCGTGAGGAAAGCTGGGCGTCTTTTTCTACAAGGTCGAGTCTCATGCTGGAATAGCTGGGAATGGATGCGCAGATCAGGTTGCTAAATACCAGGCATCCCTCAAAGATGTGAACCTGACTGATACTGGAATCCCTAGCGCTGGCCCAGGAGGAAAACCCTTCCACAATACAACCTGGCTGGCTCGGGAAGAGACAGATTCTAGGCCATCTCAATCCCACCCTTCTTATCCTCGTCTAAGGCACCTCCCAGACCTTACAAGTGCTCTGAAATCCCATATGCATGCTCAGCACAAGCTGGGATATGCTGACCGGAAAACAGCCTCCTACACTAATTGGCTAAAGGATTGTACAATTTTAAAGGCATGATTTTCAAAGGGATGTACGGATTGCTCACAAATGATGCGTGCACACCTAAGACGTACTCTACGGTTGTAATTAGCATACCGGCTCCCAATCAGCTCAGCCAAGCTATGTGTGAAAATGAGGAGTTAATGCCCCGCTGCAAACTGAGTATGTTGAGTGGTTGAGGGTGCCTAAACTAGTGCTTCTGCATCAAAAAAGTGAGGGTGGGGCTCTAGGATTGAGCCAAGGGCATTTTAGGTCATTTTTGACCATTTCCAGGAAAATGGGTGCCAGAACGCCTGCTCTGGCCCAAATTCTGCCCATATTTTGGCTCTCAGATAGGTTTTAGGTCAAGCCTGATCCTTCGGAGTGAAAAAAAAGGGGGGCAAATTTTGGTCCGGAGCACTTGAAGCATGGTAACCTGTGCGCAACTGCTGGGCAAAAGTGGTGTGAACAGGGAAACCAGGCAAGCACTATGTTTGGCCACAACCTGAGTATGAGGACTTGTTCAGCATGCTTTCTAGGTATGCCTGCCAGGTTTGGGGGCCCAGGTGTGCAGGGAGTGGCTCCTGGCGAGCAGTGACAGCTGGCGTTTGACCGAAAAACTCCGCTCTGGTCAGCCCGCCTGAGCGTGTGCTCTCTTGATAGACGCATGTTTTTGCAAAATTTGAAGAGCTGGCCGGATCTTTGAAATTTGAGGGAGGGAGCACATGCTGAGTTTTCGAACTTTATTTTTATATTTTATTTGTCCCAGCAAAAGTGTCGCGACCCTGAATGGTGCAGTGGTTGGTCTGGAGTTTTTACTCGCCATTTTCCCTGCCAAAATCGAGGTCCGGGGAGCGATTTTCTAGACCCCCGCCCCAGCCCCCCGGACCCCCCAGAATGTGCTCCTGATAAGGGAAGGGAAGGGAAGGGAAGGGTTACATAGCTGTACCTGCCTGCGGGGGCAGCTTAGCTGAAGCAAAACGTGCCTGCAACCAAACCAGTCCAAACTAAAAGCAAAATGCTCCTGATAAGTGCTCCTGATAAGTGCTCCTGATAAAGTGCCCAGCCATCGCTGCTGGTCAGGTAAGCCGAGAGGGAGCTTCCTGGAGACCCCATTTTGGCAGGGGTTTTGCTTGATTTCTGGCCGCACACCCTGGGCACCCCCCGACACAAACTGAGTATGCAGAGTTGCTGAGATAGGTCTAGACAAAGGTCCTGCATACTCAGAATCATCTGGTTGCAGTGGGGCATTAACTCAAACCTACTTGGCTGACCTGACTCCCAACCAAAAAATCATTTTGTGCCACTACCAAGCGCATGATTTTGTGTGTGGAAATGCTACACAAAAGTGCGCAGCGCTAGCATACAGATGTGCACATCATCACCCAATTGCATGATTGCAAGCGGTCTGCTGCACACAGGTGGAGGCCTTCCTACTCAGTCTCTGTACCATGACTGCGGTTTGCTGCACACAGGTGGAGGCCTTTCTGCTCAGTCTCTGTACCATGACCCAGACCATGGGGTGCTGTCGCAGCTGCGCAAAGTGAGAGCCTGGTTTGAGGCACAGCGTTCCATGCAATTCTTCCAGGCATCCCTTCTGTTCACGTACGAGGGTACAGCGCGCTCTGCTGCTGAGGCCAATGTGCAGGTATGGTTTTATGTTGGGTTGCCCGGCTTGCGATGCAGTAAATATGTGAGCAACAAAGATCTTGATTTCAGGTGTATATTTGAAATGAGGGAGCACGTGCTTTGCTGTGTGTGTGTGTGTGTGCGTGTGTGCGTGCGTGCGTGCGTGCGTGTTTGTCACACTGAGCTCATTTTGTGGTGTGCAAAGCGCCATTGTAAGAGATGTGCTTTCTTTGAATCATTTTTTAGATGTTTTGAAGGACTTGAATGATTTATTTTGTATGAATAAATGGGAGGCACGTGATCAGCAGTCAAGGAACACACACTTTCCAAATTGACCGGCCCACAGGCCCATTCGTACATTCAGCTTCCTGTTCCATTCAATCACAGCACATGCCCTAAACTGCCCAATGCATGCACCTTTGCAGGTCCACATGATTGATTTTGCCCATACCTTCCCTTCCATTGGCCACCGAGACGACAATGTGCTCCTGGGCCTGCTGTCCTTGATCAGCATACTGGAGAAGTGCTGATGACGGTTGCCGCCTTGTGTTCCAGCATATGATGTGCCATAGCATGAATGTGATTGCTGCACTGAGTGAAGAAAGGGTGTGTGCTTCAGATCGGTTGATCTACCCCTTGCGAAGCTACCCAAGGGAGGGAGGGTGTAAGAGGGTGCCAGATCACTACTTGTGGCAGACATGGCTTGACTAGATGCACCCTTTGCACAAATTTGCAGGTTTGTGTGTGTGTGTGTGTGTGTGTGTGTGTTCAACTTCCTTGGCACTTGCGTATGTGCACAATTGGAGAATCTACTGGGTCATGTGCGGGTTTCTAGGGTTCAGTTAAAGGCTTACTCAATACACACATGTGACTGCAGCTGTCACTTGGCTTGCACATATAAACTCAGGCAATAAACCCAGGCATTGTACGTAACAGTGTTTTGTTTAGCATTTCGTGCAGGTGTTGATGAGTGGTTTACCCGTACCCTTGTTTATTTCAGGCTAGTTCAGGCAGCTGAACTGGCATCAAGCGTACCCAAGAGGGCCTCTTGTGCTGCATAGATGTTTTTCACTACAATAAAACCAGAGAGTATCCTGGTTAATTCTCACTAGGTTCTTGGCATGGGTTTTGTTCATGCAACACAAATGCAATGAAAATGCATGGAAGATCCTTCTTTTTGCCTCCAGGCTTGAGGTCTTTGTGGTACTTGTGCTGGCTAAGGAATCTTTCTTTCTCACACGATATCAGTTCCTGACTGAACCAGCAACTTGCCGGTCATACACATTTGATTGCTCATAGCTTGCTTGTAGTTGGTTGGGGCTCACTGTTAGTGTTAGCACTGACTGTTGGTCTTTCCTTAATGCATGCTGGTTGTTGTCCATCTTAGATTTTGTCCTTTACTGTGTGCAGCTTTTTCTTCCACCTGGCTCATCCTAACGGTGCTTTTTCTTATGTGTAATTGTCATAGATTTTCAGAGGTGGACAACTCCCCCCAAAAAACAGGTTTCTAGAATGCTCCCAGCATACATGGGCCCAAGCTTGGTTAAATGTAGCTCGCTTGCACCAGATTTACAGAATTAAAGAAAGGAAAGAAAGAAAGAAAAACTACGTACTACGCCTAGTAGGCAGATTTAGATTTAGATTTAGATTCACACGGGGGGACCTTCAGCCAGACTGTTCGGCTGATCGGCCTGTGACTGGTCCTCGCCAGCCAACAAAATGTACGTACGTAGGCAGAGGAAACTCTCCCTGCATCAATTAAGGAAAAGGAGGCACATTGGGGTAAAGAGCCGTGAGTCTCCCTCACCAGAAGATGAGAGGGGAGTTAATGTGGATCGGGTGGGTTTCTGGCCGCACCCTGCTCCAGGGCACCAGTGTTATGATGAGTGTTTTTATTTTCAATGGCACGTCTGGTAGAGGTAAGTTTGTGCGCAAATTGTACAGAATGGGCATGGAGTTTTCTTGCAAGTGTTGTAGGCCTAGGTAAGGTAAGGTTACATCGCTATATCCGCCTACAAGGGCAGTTGAGCGGAAACACAGAGGCATGTAACCAGACCAGTCTGAAAAAGAAGCTGTGTTCGGAAGTGTCAACTGCTGAGATTTAGATTTAGATTTAGATTTACACGGGGGGACCTTCAGCCAGACTGTTCGGCTGATCGGCCTGTGACTGGTCCTCGCCAGCCAACATAATGCTGCTGAGAGAAACATGCGCTCAAAATACCACAGAAAATGTGTAGGTTCTCCAGGTACTAACACAACTGGAAAAAGGCACAAGGGTCTTGAAAGGAAAGCTCATGAAACGATTGACTCGAGACTCTAGATATCCAGAAACCAAGTGCAGGAGCCCTGAAATTCTGGTGTACACTCAAATGCAGGTTCACACCCACAATGAGCAGGATTGCACCCTAAATAAGAATGACCACACAAACGCTGTCAAGTTTGCACAAACTGTCTATGATGCACACCATATGCAAGCATGCACACCTACAGGTTTGACCATAAAGTTTGGCTGAACCAGCACAACTTGTCTGATGCACACTGCACGCAAGCATGCACACACACAGGTCTAGGCTAGCAGTCAAACGTCTTGACCGAGGCCTTTTTTCCCTTGTAACCCTTGTAACCAAACCAAACTAGTGTAAATGTCAACTGAAAGCCTTGAGCTGAGTTCAGAAGTGTCAACTGTAAAAGTCACACACACTGTCACTCTAAATGAAACAAGCATGCAAAGTCATGCACAAAAAACTCCATAAGGCTGCAGTGTCAGGAAAATACACTTTTGTGTTTCCACAAGAAGCACAGAAAGTTTGAGGACAGCATCGCTCTGAAAAAAGGTCCAGGAGGCCATGATAAAAATGTTCATGTTCTGCTTTGCACTTCAGTTCTCAGCATCCACTGTTATAGATGCATTGCAATGCTTCAAGAAGGGTAACCGCTGATACAGCCTGGTGAGTGCACATGTCAAAAAAGGATAGGATAGGATAGGGTTACAATGTTACAATGTTACAATGGGATCTAAGCCTTCAGCCATAAGGTTGGCTGCTCGGCATGAAGTCCTTAGTTGAGCACACACGGGCAACTCAAGCACTGAAAAACTGAAAGTCACAAGAAGACAAAATGAAGTCTAGAAGGACAGCGTATGAGTTCACAGAGGGAACAGTAAAACAAGGAAGTAAGGGAGGAGAAATGGACAGCTCTACTTGAAACCAGAAGGGCTGGCCAGGTTCTGACCAGTATCACAAGAAGACCCAAGAGCTGCATGAACATATGGAGTTTCACAATATGCACTCCTCCTTACAACAGTAGCTAGCTAGCCAGGCACACACCTCAGTCATGTATTTGCTCTCTGTTTCAGATTCCTGGCCGCATCACGCTCCCTCTTCCTGGGCGTGGGTGTATGAGGCAGCGCCCCCTCAAATACAAGGAATGACACCAGCTCCACTGCGTACTTCTGCTGCTCTTCCTCAGAGGCGAAATTGGCAGCGGAGCGCCTGCAGAGCGTCGTCCGGATGTCGTCCACTCCGCGGTGCTGCTTGAAGACTTCCCATTCCTTAGCTTTCTCTGTTCGCGAACTGTCACATCCAAAGGTTGATTGACACGACGCCGCGTCTCTGACGACACAGAGGAGAGGGACCCACGCATCCTGGACATGTAGCACTCGGGGTCTGTGTTTATGAACGACATAGCGCCCGGTGTTCCCTGACAGGTGCTCCCAAAGGAGCTGGTGTCAGGGCACTCCAGGGCAAAATTATACTTTATTACATTTTTTTTTTTAGGATAGGGTTACATAGCTGTACCTGCCTACAAGGGCAGCTTAGCTGAAGCAAAAGGTGGCTGTAACCAAACCACTGGTTTGGCAAACCAAACTTGTGTAAATGTCAACTGAAATTAAAAAAAGGATCTGTCTTGCATTCGTGTTTATCTGTCTCAAATTTGGGCCCATATGCCAAATCATCCATGGCGTGAACCGTATTTTTTTACCACCAAATCTCCATTCCCGACCACCCACTACAACGACTTGGGTGACTTTTGATGATTTAGAGTCCTTGCGCCGAAAGTACACCATTGCAGAAAGAATTGAGTGAAAAGACCCATTGAAAGAAAAAGAAAAATTATGTAGGCAGAGAAAACTCTCCCTACATCAATTAAGGAAAAGGACCTCAAAACTTATAAGAAGAAAATGCTAGTGGCGTCGGAATGTAGGAAAGCATTACCCCCTTACCACAGCTTACCACCGCTTACCAGACATGGCTTACCAATCAAGACGGATTGATAATTGAGCTGGTAAGCCATTAACCCATGGTAAGCCAAGGATGGTAATGCTTTTTGCTATGATTTTGGGTCCAAATTTATTAAAAAAAGCATTACCAGAGCAGGCTTAACGCCGATTAACTGGAAAGCACAGGCTTACCACAGCTTACTACTAATCCGGCTGTTAAGGCTGGGTTGGAGCCTTTCCACCAGCTTACCAGAAAGCTGGTACTGGTAAGCTTTGTATTTATGGCTTACTCCCTAGCTTACTAGAAAGCTATCCCAGTAATGCTTTTTTCTATAGTTTCACTGATTACCGATTAAGCAAGCCTGGTAAGCCTGGTGCTGTGCTTTCCAATTGGCTTATCAGAAAGCTGGTACCGGTAAGCTTTGTGTTTATGGCTTACTCCCTAGCTTACTAGAAAGCTATCCCAGTAATGCTTTTTTCTATAGTTTCACTGATTACCGATTAAGCATGCCTGGTAAGCCTGGCGCTGTGCTTTCCAATTGGCTGACCTTGGTCTATTTTTCTTGGCTTACTGAGAGCCATTTTGGTAATGCTTGCAAGTATTGAGGTGCATTAATTACTGATTAAGCAAGCCTGGTAATCCTGACGTTGTGTTTTCCACCTGGCATTTTCCCAGGGGTCCGCAGGTGTGGACGCCTCCACGGCCCCCGTGGGATGCATCCTGTGTATTCAAACACACTTCGTTTTAGTTGCAAAATCGCCAAGTGCTGAAGTTGTATCTGCTCCCACGAGGTTGACCGGCCATGCAAGCGCGCCCTTCGCACGCGCACACCTGCAGCAACGAACACAGCATGCTTAATCCTCGATGGTGTGAGCTGCAGCGCAGACGAAGGGAGGGAGGAGCGAGTGGTGGTAATCATCGGTGGGGGTTGCTTCTCCTGCTCAGCCTCCTCTTTTCCCTGCACGCACATGCACAGCATCAGTAGATGTAAGTGGTGCATACTCTATCATGCTCAGTGCCCATCTGTGCAAGGAGCATCCTGTGGAGGGCAGGGAGGGGCATCACGCACATGCTGCAGTCATGCAGTTACCAATGCCACACAGTGGTGGAGCTGGCCAGCACCATATGTAGCTGCTCCAGCTGTGCCTTGGTTCCAGCGGGTGACAGGATTGAGGAGAGGGAGGAGCGGAGAGGGAGTTTTGGGACAGCCAAACATCTGCAGAAGGGTCAATCACAAAGCAGCGCTAGTGTAGGCCTGGATATTATTTTTAAAAACAAATTGTACATTCTCGTCACTAGACGCACTTGAAGTCGCGAGCTTCATAAAAAGCCGCCAAGTGCTGCACACCGAAATTCCAGCGAGAAGTGCTCTTCCTTCACACATCCACCAGGGCTTTTCCTGCATTCTTCTTTATCCTGTCAGGTTGGCATGGCCAGCAACTCACTGGGGGGAGAGCCTGGGCTTTCAAACAACCACCCTCATCATTACAAGGCTTATCAGTGGCTTCCTATGGCTTACCTGGTGCATTACTATGTTTGCAAGCACGCAGGCTTACCGGGTGCATTACTATGAAGCAGGGCACCCATGCTGCATTTATAAAGCATTACAAGGCTTATCAGTGGCTTTCCATGGCTTACCTGTCTGCAAGCACACAGGCTTACCGGGTGCATTACTATGAAGCAGGGCACCCATGCTGCATTTTTAGAGCATTACCAGGCTTATCAATGGCTTTCCATTGCTTACCAACCTGCAAGCACGCAGGCTTACCGGGTGCATTACTATGAAGCAGGTCACCCATGCTGCATTTTTAGAGCATTACCAGGCTTATCAGTGGTTTTCCATGGCTTACCTGTCTGCAAGCACACAGGCTTACCGGGTGTATTACTATGAAGCAGGGCACCCATGCTGCATTTATAGAGCATTACCAGGCTTATCAAGGGCTTTCCATTGCTTACCAACCTGCAAGCACGCAGGCTTACCGGGTGCATTACTATGAAGCAGGGCACCCATGCTGTATTTTTAGAGCATTACCAGGCTTATCAGTGGCTTTCCATAGCTTACCTGTCTGCAAGCACACAGGCTTACCGGGTGTATTACTATGAAGTAGGGCACCCATGCTGCATTTATAGAGCATTACCAGGCTTACCAATGGCTTTCCATGGCTTACCTGCCTGCAAGCACGCAGGCTTACCGGGTGTATTACTATGAAGCAGGGCACCCATGCTGCATTTATAGAGCATTACCAGGCTTACCAATGGCTTTCCATGGCTTACCTGCCTGCAAGCACGCAGGCTTACCGGGTGTATTACTATGAAGCAGGGCACCCATGCTGCATTTTTAGAGCGTTACCAGGCTTATCAGTGGCTTTCCTTGGCTTACTGACAATTTGAATAGCATTTATGTGAAAAGCATTACCAGGCTTGCCATAGGCTTGCTACGCTTACCAAATTGGTAAGTACAGGCTTACTGACTCACATACCTAGCTTTAAAAAACGAGCATTACCAAACTCAGATTACCAACCGATTAACGCTGGCTTAATCAAACAGTAAGCCAGGGCTTACCATCTCGCTTACCAGTCTGGTAAGCGGACAGTAAGCCTGGAAAGAGGGGTCGGTAATGCTTTCCTACATTCCGACGGGGGATCTGGAGGGTTACTGGAAGCACCCGGCTCCAGAAACTGGCTGTGAGAAGTATTTGTGTTTTCAATTGCACGTCTAGTGGTAACAAGCTTGTGGGCATGCTGAACCAAATGGGCATGAATTTTGTGAGCTAGCTTAATGGAACGCTGATGATCCAGTCTCAGTTGCACAAGTTGGTTTAAGGTGTGCTCATTATAACAAGTCCCACCAACTCCCAGGAGAATAATATGAACAGTCACATCTTTTGCACTAATTAGATTAGAATAGATTACAAGGGTTACAAGGGTTACAAGGGAAAAAAGGCCTCAGTCAAGACGTTTGACTGCTAGCCTGTTCATAAATACACATGAGATCATGAAGAAAAAAAGGAAGTTTGTTGTTATCCTGGTTTAGAAAAGTATTGATATCCTGGGAATTCACATGGTGAATGGTGCCTAGACAGGACATCCTGTGGGAGATGTGGAGGTGTAGGAAAGAGAAGTTGTGCTCGAAAAGTGAGGCATACTTTTGACGGAGAGAGCAGACCTGGGGATTGGAGCATCTGAACAACACATGTTTTTCATCTTGTATGTCATCAGAATCACAGATATCACAGACCGGAGAAGTACTATTGGACCAAGTAGCCCGTTCAACTCGGAGAGCGTGTACCCGCAGCCTGAATCTGGCAGTGTTGCGAATGACATGATGGGGAAGATCCAAGTACATGTATTTAGGCATTGTATAAGGTGGGTGAATGGCATGTGCATTTCTGACAGGGAGAGCGCACCATTGATGGTAAGTCAGCCGCTTACTGTTGCTTACTCTTGGATCAGGGGCTGTGAATTGGTTCCAATAGCCCAGGTGTCTAGATCTCAGGTCCACCACAAATTGACTGAGGTTCACAGGGTCACAAGCCATAATTTGACGTTTCATCAGATCCGAGTGAGCCAAACCATCCAGCGCAGATAAGAGGTGGGACGTCCAACAAGAATCAGTCATGGAGCTAAGGCTGATGTCAGCATGGAGAACCTTTTTGAGGAGGAGACTGTTGCACTTAGTAAGCGAGTTGTAGAAGCGCATAGTGGCACGGAACCAATTGAACTGAAAAGGTTCAATGCCACATTCTCGTAAAATGCTCCAAGATGGTGTTGTGGATTTCACTCCAAGAAGATTTCGCAAAACGTTCAGGATCCACTTCTGCAACAGGTTGTCCACTTCTGCGCCCTGCCGTAAGTAAGGAGTGGCCCAAATCTGGCTAGCATACATTCCTGCTGGGATAGCATACGTTTTCGAGAGCCAAAAGATTAGATTAGATTACACAGAGACCTCCAGCCAGACTGTTCGGCTGATCAGCCTATGGCTGGTCCATGCCAGCCAACAGCAAATCCAAAAGCTCAGACATTAAATAGAAAAAGCTTCTTATTGCACTGCAAGAGGAGATTAGAAACAGCCTGGACACTAAGTTGATGCTGTAAGAAAGGCTGTGCAGGTGAAAAATCGCCAGATGAAGTCCAAAATAGCTGGGCGGACTTTTGTCTTAGAGCACACAGCCCCTCATACCTACACATGAAGAGAACATGGGCCTCATCTTGAATTTGCCTGCGTAAGCATCTGTCACACACCGGAGAAATCCCATCCTACCAAGACGCAGTTCCCACAGTCAAAGAGTGAGCTCTCAACCTGAACCTACTAACATTCTGCATGACATGCCGAGACAAATCCAGATGCAAATACCCTGGCAGCCGGATAGGCTTGCGGACATTTTGGTCAAAAGGCTGAGGCCAGTTTGTTGTTTGTTGTTCACGGATCCACTCCTTCGACAGCTCTCCATGCACCGCGCAACCTGTGCCTCAAATCATCAATGAAATCCTGCAGTGAGATAGGCGTACCCTGCTTCATCGCTGTTACAAAAGACTCACAGCGCCGCAATCCTTGAAAGCCATCCAACATGGGTCTGAGCAGTCCAACATGAGGGGGCCCTGGAGTGCAAGTGCAAGTCTGCCTTCAGGACCTTCCGGAGCGTCCCACAATTAGAATTAAGCAGACCATTGTACATCTTAATAGCGGACTCAAACCAGTAGAACTGCAATGGCACATGCCCACATTCTCTCAGAACTGCCCAGTTTGTAGTTGCACGCTTCACACCTAATGTGCCCTTCAAAAAATCATGTGGCGCACTTGCAACTCACTTGAAAAATCCTGGTCTTCCTTTACGTACTCTGTGCCCCACACCTGGCTTGCATACATGCCAGCTGGGACTAGGTATGTTTTCCTAACCAGAGCGGTACATGCGGCCTGTCACCCAATGCATGCTCTCGCACAAACTGCCGAATCCGATAGGCAGCTGCCATGAATGGGCCAGTGACGTGCTCAGAGGACTTAGCCATGCTTATGTTCTTGCTTTTGCACTGATAAGATTGCAGAGGTTGGTCGGACACAGTATTTCAACCACTTGCCTAAGAGAAAATCCAGCACAGGGGGTAGTTTTCTTTTCCTTTCTTACTCTAATTCTCGGGGAGAGCATAAATAATTTCGTCCTGGTGCACTCTGGCACTAGCTCCTTTGGGAGCACAAGTCAGTGAGCACCGGGTGACATGGTTTTATCAACACAGACCCTGAGCCGCACATGTCATGGATGCGCGGATCACTCTCATCGGTGCCGCCAGAGACGAGGCGCCGTGTGAACCAACGTCTGGATGTAACGGTTCGAGAACAAAGAAGGAAGCCCCCGCTCGCGGAGTCCATCCCCAGCCTGGCATGACAAGTATTCAGCAGTGTCCTCCCCAACCCACACAGCAGCAACAGAACACAGCCTGAGCACCAGCCTGAGGCACCAGCTCCACAGGAGCACCAGCCTCAGGCACAAGCTCAGCCGGGCTCCAGCAGCATTGTCCTCCGCCCAAGCAGCAGCAACAGAGCACTACCTGAGCACCAGCCTGAGGCACCAGCTCCACAGGAGCACCAGCCTCAGGCACCAGCTCAGGCCGGCTCTGGAGACAGCAGCAACAAGAGGAGGCGGGAGCCTCAGGGGAACGCGTTTCCCGAGGCACCTGAGCACCAGCCAGGCCATGCTTTGGCACCAGCTCCACAAGAGCACCAGCCACAGAGCAAACTGGCATTAGCTCAGGCGCACCATGAGATGGTCCCTATCGTGGTCCCTTCGTTCGTTATGGAGCCGGGTCAGTGGGGCGCTTTCATGCAGCACCGCGGTGTGGACGACATTCGGGCAACACTGTGCAGGCGCTCCGCCGCCAACTACGCTACAGAGGAAGAGCAACAGAGATGGAGCGTAAAGCGGCCAAGAATCTCAAGCATCGAGCAAATTCATGGCTGAGCAGTTGGTCAGGACCTGGCTACCCTTCTGGTTTCACTTTGTGAACTCCCAACTCACACTCTGACTTGTTCTTGTACTCTTAAACCCTTGCTTCAGTCTGTCTGTGTTCTAGGGATAACTGTTTTTTCTTGGTTTATTCGAGAAAGCTGAGCAGCCTACCTTTTTGGCTGAAGGCTTAGACCTCTCTCTTGTAACTCTTGTAACTCTTGTAACTCTAAGAGAAAATCCAGCACAGGGGGTACCAAAAAGGTCAATGTTTGACCTCCTCTTCTCCTCTTTTTGAATATTCAGGATGTTAGTAAATTTCTATGAAGGTCATAACACAACATTTTGGGAGTCAATTAGTCCCAGATTGGAACCATGGGCCCTTTCTGGGTGATCTGAGGCCAGGAGAGTGATCTGGGGTCCTCCGGTTTCCATCAATTTCTGGTGAACATGATATTTCATGGAAAATAATGATTGGCATGGTTGGATTTGAGAAAGAAAACCAGGAAAGAGCATATCCAGCGATACAGGGGAGTTGTCCAAAAGAAAAAAAGAAATAGCCATGTAGGCGGTAAGAACACTTCCTACATCAATTAAGGATAAGAAGACATTGGCTCAAGGAGCCGTGAGTCTCCCTCACCAAAAGGTAAGGGGGAAGCTAATGTGGGTCTGGTGGGTTCCTGGCAGCACGCGGCCCCAGGGCACCAGAATTAAAATGAGTGTTTTTGTTTTCAATGGCACTTCTGGTAGACTCTACCTCGGAGGTAAGTTTGTACGCCTATTGGGGGGGCACGAAAGTCCAGTGTGGGGTACCTCCTCGTGGTCGCTCCCCCGGACAACGCTTGCATGCGCTTGCATGCAGCGGCAAACCCTCACGCTGGCAGCAGGACCAACAGCAGGACCCCGGCCCAACTCCTCGGCAACAGAAGCGTGCGAAGGCCTGGGCCAAGAAGCAGCTGCAGAGAGTAGCAGACGCAGGCGGCGAGGCGGTGGAGGGGGCAATGGGACGCGATTTAGAAGTGACTCCAGAGGACCAGAAAATGAATGCCCCCCCTCGCCGCCCCTCAAACGACTCGGTGCGGCCTTTGCCCTTCGATTAGATTGGTGGGTTCGGGAGCGTGACCTCTTGTGGCTGTGCTGTTGATGCATGGGGGCAGTTTGATGGGAGGAGTGTAGGCCCATGCGAGCTTTTGGTGGACTCAGTGCACCAAGGTCAGACCCTGCAAGGGTATGGCTCAGTGTGTGCTCGCGTGTGGTCACCGCCTGTCTGGGCATGCTGTGCAGTGGCCTGTGGTCTTTCGCAGACGTGTGCTAGGGCCAGGCATGCGTGTTTGCATGTGCATCACCGTCGCTGGCAGTCCGTGCCTCAGTCCTTGCTGTGTCTGCCTCAGAAGTCTTTATGGTGAGGCCCGCATGTGTGTGCTTACAAGGCCCCTCTGTCTGTGCCGCATTTTGGGTGTGCCAGAGCTCTGAGCAGACAGGCTGGAACATTGACAGCAGCCTGTGGCCTTTCTGTTGAGTGTGCTGTCCAGCCTTCTGTTGGGGTGAACCTCCACTTGAGTGTGTGCCAGAGCTTCCGTGGAACTGCGTCCTGACCTTCTCATTGCCTCTTGTATCTCCTGTCACAGATTAAACTTGGTGCTCAAACTCGGAGTTTCAGGCGCTATCTCTTGTCTTGATTTTGGTGTTTCACATCTGAGTTCAAACATGTCAATTGGTTTCAAACTAGGTCTCAAATCTGATGCTGGTTGAGCATGTTTCACCAGCGACCGATCAGCCAGAGTCTCGGGCTGTACGCCACCATTGTAAACCCTTGTACGCCTATTGCACAGAGTGGGCATGGACGTCAGCCTGGTATATGAAGTCTCTAAAACGTGGATTGTCCTTCTCAGGGTTTAACAAACCTGCAAACTCAGTTCCAGCACTTATTTAGTTCTGCACCCCCAAGTAGTGCATCGCGTCTTGAAGATTTCATTAACCAGGCTGATGTCTTAGGATAAGCCAAGTTTATGTCAGCCCGCCTGAAAGAAAGAGCCTCTTTCTTCTCTGAGAGAAAAACTAAGCAGGCAGTGTAAGCACTCCCCACATCAATTAAGGAAAAGAGGATACCTAGGGCCGAGGCGCCGTGTATCCCCTTCACCAAGAGAAACAAAAGATAGAAGTCAGTGGGGATCAGGAGCGTTACTAGCGCCTGGTATAATTAATACTCAATTCGGACCAATCGACATGGCTGCAGATGAATGTCTAAAATTGCTGGAAACACCATTCCGTGAGCTGAGCAAGGTGTTGTCGGAGGAGCTGAAGGTGTTGGTGAAGGATGTTGAGGCCCGGATGGAAGAGCGATTCCGCACAAAGTCCAGGAAGGACGACGAGGAAATACAAAGGCTTTTTAACGATCTTTCTGGTCGCGAGCAAACACGCGTTAATCAGGAACTGGCCAAAGCCCTACGCGGTTACGAGGTTAACCGCGTAACAGCAGATGTTGCTCTTGACACTGACCCCTTCTCCTCTCCCTGCGACAAGCACAACGCGTTCGAAGTTATTGCAGGGATTTCTCTTGCGAATTTTCAAGCACAACGTGCGCAGGACCAGTTTGAAAGGGTCCAACTTTACTCTGTTCGACATCTCCGCTCCAAGAGCACGGCTGCTTTACCTTGCGCTCCTTCTCCTTTCGACGTGTCACGTTTTTTGTGCTGCGAGCCGTCAAGCATTGAGTATGTTGAGCAGCTGCGGGTCAATGGCTTGGGCAAGCCACGCATGTTGGTGCACTTCACCAGCGGAGAGGCAGCAGCAGCAGCATATCACTCCTTCCGCGCCAGCCCCAACAGCACACATGCCGTCCTTGAACACAAGCGCACCCACCTCCAGAACACCCTGGTCGACTTGGCCATCCGGCTGCAGAAGGTGGCCAGGGACACCGGCCTCACAGACGCCTCCTTCCAGGCGAGGGGTGACAAAATCATGTTCAAGGAGGGGCCGACAGCAGCAGCATTAGAGTACCCTTTCGTCCGTCACCTCTGGGCAGGACGCCCCCCGGCTCGAGGCCAACCCTTCAACTCGGTCAACGCCGCAACAGTTACCAAGCACCTCCGCCCACTCCTCGCCCCTCGCACTCCCCAGCAGCAGCAGCAGCAGCAGCAGCAGCAGCAGCAGCAGCAGTCACAAGCCCGCACAATCCCCTCTACATCCCAGAACACACGCCCTCCCGCCCAGAAGCAAACACCCCAAGCAACTCACCCTCCCCGTCAGCAGCAGCAGCAGCAGCAGCAGCAACAACAGACTCCCCCTCCTAGGAACCAGGCCCCTCTCCCCAACCAGCAGCAGCCCGCTCCTCCTCCAGCAGCAACAGCAGACCGAGACAGACGAGCTCGAGCGCGTCAGGTAGCGCAGGCAATGATAGCACCCCTCCAGCAGCAAAAGCCCCAAACAGCACACCCCCGCACTCAGCAGCAACAGCAAAACACTCCCCCTTCTGTGCGCCCAACCTCCTTCCAACAGCAGCAGCAGCGAAGCACGCTCCCCCATACGCGCCAAACACCCTTTCCCCACCAGCAGCAGCAGCAACCCCCACCGCCCCCACGCACCACTCCTAAGCACGTGCGCAGCCAGTATACCCCCCACAAGCGCCAGGCAGTCTCGCCTGGTACAGCAAACGCCACCTCACCTACACGCAGCATGCCCCCTCCACCCCCACGCAACATGCCCCCCCCTCCACAGCGTCAGCTACGCACCAGGATTTTCCCAGCCCAGCAAACCCCCTCAGCTCCCTCCCCCGCAGTGCTGCAAGCCCTTGCCCAAGCTGCTCAACAACCTCATGCTTGCTACGGTTCCAGTGCTCAAACTGACAGACATATTGGCCAAATTGCAAACCAATAGGGCTTGAGCAGCCATGCTGACAAATGCAAGCGGGTTAAATGTTCTGTTTTAAACTGTGACGGAATACCAAAAACTACTTACTCTGACAAACTGGATCAACTGGTTACTCATGTGAGGGAGAACCACATTACTGTGCTGCTGGAAACGCGAGTGAGTGACCTTACACCCTTGAGTTCTCATCTCTACACGCACAACAAATGCTTTCACAACACAGTGGATTTTGAAGGGCGAAAAGGGCAGGGAGTTGCAATTTATATTCACAACAGTCTACATGACCTTGTCCGTATCTGGAAGGTTTCCGATTCTATCCAAGCTGTTTGGGTACAAATCTGTGGCTCTGTTTTTGGGGTGGAAGGAAAAGTGATTTTGGGAGCAATCTACATCAACCCCCAATCTGGCACTCGGAGCGAATTCATTATTCGGCAGATGTTCTCTGACTTGCAATTAGAGGTTTCTGAGGCCCAAGCCAACTGCTCTCACTTGTTTTTGATGGGGGATTTTAATGCGCACCTTGACCACCAGCCAGACCCTTTTATTGAGCCTTTTTCTTACTTGCTAGAATCATTCCCGCAGCTCAAAGAGACCCGCGCATGCCAGTGTCACAATTCTCGCCAAAATACAGCAGGAGAGTGTTTGTTGGACATTGCTGTCTTCACGCCACTGATACTTACTACTGGACGAGGTAGAGGAGATGTAGGTCAACCCACTTTCTTTGGCTACAACGCTGCTGCCACTCCAAACGCAACACGGACAGAACACATGGCTATGTCTCCTGACCTATACTCATGCTGCCATGAAATAGAGGTTATATCAAACATTGACCTCATGGATCACAGACCTCTGACGTGCCAGTTCGTTGTGAATGGATTACCACACCTTGACGTGCGCCTTCTCACACATACAGTGAAGCAGAGAGATAATGAACTGAGGCTCATCTGGAAAGAGGATTTCTTAAAGAAATACGTGGCCAACCTGATGGAAAATGAGCGTGTCCCTCAGATGTTCAATGAAGCCATACAAGGTGGCAATCCTGATTCTGCTTACAACTGCTTTATTTCCTTTATCCAACATGCTGCTGAAATGGCTGACATGGTTGCAAAACACAAACCACAAAGAGCACGACTGGGCCTTCCCATGGCACCTTGGTTTGATGGAACATGCAGAGCTTACAAAGCAGAAATACGACGTCATATTAAATACAGGTTACCTGCTGCAGACCTCAAACGTGCTTACAAATCATACTGCAGAACGAGACAGAGAGCTCACCAGAAACAAAAGGCTCAGGAAATAGTTGACCTCATTGATTCACGCAGTGTAGACGCTTACAAAGTGATGAGAGCTTACAAACACAAGCACACAACCCCTATTCCTGCAGACATTTGGACTAAACATCTCCAGCAACACTTTGTTCAAACACAAGAGGATGGTTATACCAGAGACAGCACTCGATCCAGGTTACCCCACAAACACCAAACACTGAGTGACCAGCTTCGATCTAGACTAGCCACGCCATCTGAAATTGCAACACCCCCAGGACCTGGCGGAAGATACAGACAGAGGTCAAACAGGTCAAACACTGCTGAGTCTCCAATACAACCCAGTCTCAATTCTTACAACGTTCCAGATGCAGCAACTTTGACTTCCTACGTGCAGAGAAATATTTCTCGCATGAATGCTGACTCCAGCCCGGGCTTCGATCCATTTTCAACCCCTTTTATCAAACATGCAGAAAGGGAATACACAAATGACCGAGGGAAACGTCAGACAGAGAATGTTTTACTCCCTTTTTTGACAGATTTGTTCCGCTTGCTTTTGTCAGCTGGTGTGCTACCACAAGCTTGGAAAAAAACAAAAATTACCCCTCTTTATAAAAGAGATGCACTGAGCGATCCAAAAAATTACAGAATGCTTGCCATCAATGGCTGTGTATACAGGCTTTATGCCAATGTTGTGCGTGATCTTTTGACAGAGTGGGCCCTTACTGAAGGCCAAATTCCTGACACGCAATTTGGTTTCTGCCCAACAAGAAACACCAATCAACCCCTCTTTGTTTTGCGACATGCCCTTTCAACAGCCAAGTTAACAAAGAAAAAACTGTTCACAGTATTTCTGGACCTCCAAGCTGCCTATGACAATGTCCAGAGGAAGCGAATGTGGGAACACTTGCAGAGAATGAACACACCTGGATACTTATTACAAGCCATCATGGCCATGTACCAAGGGGGGGTATACGTTCTTGTTGATGGAGACAAAAAGTCAGGTGAAGTGGCCCCAAACAAGGGATTGAAACAAGGGTGCCCACTGAGCCCTCTTTTATACACCCTCTATACCAATGACATGGACCGTTTTTTAGATTCTGGACGAGGGGCTGTTACAGCCACAGAAACAACCAAGGTGTCCCATTGTGATTATGCAGATGACACGATGGTTCTTGCAAACTCTGCAGAAAACCTGCAATTCCAGCTTAATAGGTTCCATGAGTATGCGCGCCACAAAGAGCTGACACTCAATACAAACAAGACGAAGGTCATGGTTTTTTTCAGCGCAGATTCTACGCAACTGCCTACTTTTGAGTACAATGGCACAGCCCTTGAGGTTGTTACAGAATTAAAATACCTTGGAGTTCTACTGAGACGTGATGGCAAAATGAATGCTGCTACAAGCCAAATGGCACGTAACTTTATGGGAGGCATTGCCAGAGTACAAAAGGCTGGCGCTGAACTTGGTATCTTGAATAGGAAACATGCCATGCTTTGGCTCTTTCAAGTCTTTGCACTCACAGCAGGTTTATACGGATGCCAAATATGGGCTACAGACAAACTTTCTTTCGAGTCATCAGCGAAAACTAAAGCACATGTCTATCATACAGGCTTCCTCAAGTCTCTTTTGGGTGTTAAGAGAGCAACAGAAACGCACTGCTTACTTCGAGAGACGGGACAGATGCCCCTTTATTTTTACTGGTTCAGGTGTATCATGAGATTCTGGAACTCTCTTCTCAGTACAAGCAATGCCCTTTTGAGCCAAGTTGCGCAAGCAGACCTACGACTTGCTGATAAAAAGGGCAGTTGGACTCACCAGGTTCTGACAGCCTTGAATGACGTGCCTCATGCTCAACAGTTTGCTGCTGCTATACGCACCAGAGCCAAGGTTAACATGAACGACTTGGAGGGTGTTCTTCGTGAGCATATTATCCATGATTGGAGGAGTCTGGACAGTCTGACTCCACAAGAGGCCCATGCTTCCAGTAGAATCATGAGGACGTACCACACACACTATGGCATTCCATTGGGCTCTATACCAGGCTGGTGGGATGAAAAGAAGAGAAACAAAAAGCCATTGCTACCTCTCTACCTACGACAAGATATTCCTCATAAATTATTTCGCAGTATATCATGCTTACGCCTTTCCGGTCACAACCTTCGAGTAGAAACCCAACGGCATCATGGAAATAGGTGCCCATACGAGCTTAGAATTTGCAATAAATGCGACTGGCACACTGTACAAGACGAAGAGCATGTTATCCTGGATTGCCCATCCCAGGATTTAACAGAACTGCGCACTCAGTTCCAGCATCTGTTTAGCTCTGCACCCCCAAGCAGTGCATCACGCCTTAGAGACTTCATGAATCAGGCTGATGCCCTAGGATTAGCCAAGTTCGTGTCTGCTTGCCTGAAATGCTGTGACTGAGCTTCTAGCTCATTTTGCTTTTTAGTTTGGACTGGTTTGGTTGCAGGCACGTTTTGCTTCAGCTAAGCTGCCCCCGCAGGCAGGTACAGCTATGTAACCCTTCCCTTCCCTTTACTAGCGCCTGGAATGCTGTGACTGAGTTTCATATGTTTTGTTCTTGTCCTCCAGCTAGGACTGCCAGCGCTTTGGTAACAGGCACTGTCTTCACTTCAGCTAAGCTGCCCACGTAGGCAGAAAGAAAAAGAAAAACCACGTAGGTAAACTCTCCCTACATCAATTAAGGAAAAGGGGACACATTGGCTCAGAAGCTGCCCACGTAGGCAGGTACAGCTATGTAACCCTTTCCTTTCCTAAAACAAGATGCGCTACTTGGGGATACATAACTAAAAAGGTGCTGGAATTTAGTGCGCAGATTTGTCAGATCCTGTAAAAAAAAAAAAGTCCCACGGTGCTGCTGGGTTCCTACTCAAAGGGTGTGGCTGGAAAGGCATTAAAATGGACAGCGTAAAAATTGGAGGAATTGTTGAGGAAAGGGTCCTAAAAGTAAAAGGATTGTCATGTCGAGCGTTTGCTGTGACAAGCGTCTGCTGTGCTGCAAGTTAGTAAGTTAATTGGGCAGTGGTATGGTGGTACAGAAACGGCAACAAACAGTGAAACATTGAAAGAAGGATAAGGCAACATCACCCACACCCAGGTTTGCAATTTAGCATTCATGCCACTCTGCAACATCGTTAATGTATAAAGCAGACCAATGTCCTCTCACCTCTCTTTTCTCTATGCCAAAGCATCAACTTCTACCCCCACTCTTCCTGCCCCTCTCTGGGTCATCTGTGACGACAAATACACACACAAACACAGGAAGTGCCAGGCACCTGTTACACCTGCGTCTTTTCTTGGCCCCCCTCTTGGCTCTTCTCAGCACGTGCATCACTCCAGATACGATATCCAGCCACCATACACGTGGTGTTGCCCACTAGCGTGAGGAATGCCTGCAGTGCAAGTAATATGTGTGTGTATGTGCGTGTGTGTGTGCACCGCGCGCGCACGTGTGTTTGTCACTTTCATGACATGCATGAGTGCGACGCATGCCTATGGGGACAAGAGCACCATGAAAGTTACAGCTGACCATATCCGGTGCATATTGCTATCTGCATACAGCTAGACTCAGAGGCGCGCACCTGTAGCGCTACCAGGTATTCCATCTCTGGGGCATTGTAGAAAAAGTGCCAGGTGCATGCACACATGGCACTGCCGAAGCAGGGAAGCAGGCCCCAGGCAAGGCCTTTCCACCTGGGGTTGCCTGAAACTTCGGCGTATTGCCATAAGAGACTCATGGCCGTGGCCCACTCAATCTGTGAGCACAAGTTTGGATTTGAAATTGACAAATCTGTCAAGTCACAGCTCGTGGCCATGGCCCACTCAGTGCGTGAAACACGCAATGTTAAACGCGAATGGCCAGAACTTACTGACACTATGACACTGAAGCCTCTTCACAAGAGGCTCAAGGCTGTGGCCCAGTACATGCGTGTGCGAAAGTTTGAATGGAAACTGGCAGGAATTGAAAAAGTCAAATCATGCTTCTCAGCTAGCTGCCATGATTTCATGCCTGCACAAGACATCTGGTTCTAGTTCTTGCAAACATGCCAATTATCCAAGTGCCATGATTGCAGGCGAGGCAATCATTTCCATCCAGCATATATGTGCACATGTCAGAAGCTTTGGCAGGTTTAGCAACCTGGCAGGTGCAAATGCATGCTTATTTGAGGCTTTGCAAGTGCACATCCGCGCACATTTTACCACACTGTGTGATTGGATTCAGCATCTACTCACCACGCACGACACATGGATGGCCCATGTAGGCAAGGAAAGTGCATTGCTGGGCTCTGCGGCGATGGCTTGGCTTGCGTCTGGGAAAGCAAGGGCCAAGGCAGCGCAGGCGGGAAGGGTGAGGGATGCAACGCGGAGGACTGGTGAGGGCTGGTGGCCCTCGCCCTGGCATACAGAGCTGCTGCTGTTACTGCAGCTGGTGCTGCTGTTCAAGGCACTGAAGGCGGGTGGTGTTCTCCTGCGTCGGAGTGCTGTGTGGCTGCAAGCTGCATGTAGGTGCCTCTCACGCCCAATTGGAGTAGCTGGCACCTGGCTGGATTTAGAGGGTGCCGCAGCTCTCAATGCTGATGGCATGATCATGCTGGTCCTAGAATGAACAGGCCTTTGGGTTGAACAAGGGGAGCAGGATGTTTGATTTCGTTTCTATGGACCAAGTCAGTCCCCGAGGTCACTGCATACCCAAGTAATCAATAAAAAAATATGTGTCTCAGTAAGTGAAGGGGGTGAAAAATGAATGAAGATCCCCCCTCAGCTCTTCATGAGCTCCAGGCCAAGGCGGGGCAAAGACTGCAGAGGTACCTGGACAAGTCCTCCCCTCATGTCCTGTATCGGTGGCTGGGTTTGTTAGCAGTAGCGCTCATCTACATCATCCGGGTGTGGTATCTGCGTGGCTTTTACGTTGTCACTTATGGCATCGCCATCTTCGACCTGAACCTGCTGCTGGGCTTCCTCACGCCTCAAGCGGATCCGGAGTCTGAAGGGCCGCAGCTGCCCACGAATGAGACGGAGTTCAGGCCATTTGTGCGTCGGTTGCCTGAGTTCAAGTTTTGGTGGGTCTCAGTGCATTGGGATTGACTGCAACACATCATGCACGGCATACCTGCTGTCCAGGGCCATACTGGATACAGTAAGGCAGAGCTAGCCAATGTACAACTGCATCAGCCTGACAGCGTTTTTATTAGGTTTACATCCATGCGCGTGTACGAGCAAGCACACTTGCCTGCGAGTACGCATGCACGCACGCGCGCGCACACACACACACACACGCACACACACACACACACACACACACACACACACACACACACACACATGCATATGCATATGCTTCAAGACCATGTGCACGTCCGTCCACAGATGCTGCACAACAGGCATGCGCGCACGCGCGCACACACACACACACACACGCACACACACACACACACACACACACACACACACACACACACACACACACACACACACACAGCACACACGCGCACACACACACACAGACCAACGCTACCTCCTGCAATGCCTCGTGCATTTACATTGTTGCAGCGCCCATTGCATGGGTAATTGCACTTGAACACAAGATGCACTCTTTGGCATGTAATTGTCAATTTTGATTGCATTCCTGCAGTTCCACGCACGTGAATGTGCAAGGAGGGATTTGTGCCGACTTGCAACTACCGTGTTCCTCAACTGCAAATTAGCATGCTCAGTACAACATCACTCAAGGGTACAAAGCAATGCATACGATACATTTTCAGACTCCGGGCAGTGAGCAGCCTCACACTCATTGCCCCGTGCATGCATTTTCTGCATGTACCTGTGTGCACACCTCTGCATTGCACATGCATGTGTGCACATACGATTGCGAGAGGGATACACCTATGTGCTCCATGACAAGCGCACACGTGTGCATTCACGCAAACATACGCACACGTATACACACACACATACACGCACGTACACACACGTGCATGTACACACACACGCAAGTTTTTTGCCCACCGCATTACGTGCCACCGCCAATCCCTCTGCACAGGTATGCCGCTCTCAAGTCCTTTCTGATTGGCATCGTGCTCACCTTCTTCAGCATCTTCGACGTGCCCGTCTTCTGGCCCATCCTGCTGCTGTACTTCTGTATCCTCTTCTTTGTCACCATGAAACGCCAGATTAAACACATGATCAAGTACCGCTACATCCCGCTGACATGGGGCAAGAAGGTAAGGGGGAGCAAGGGGCCTTGCACTTCATGAGCGGACATCCTTATTCAACCCAACGGAATCAGGCTAGGAGGTGAGACAGTCACTGGATTTGGAAACAGAAAGCGTACTAGTGCCATATTGGTGTTCCTACAACTATTCCTGAGCATGTACACCAGGCATGCCTCCAGCACTGCTGACGTTCTAACAGTGGGAAGGAAAGTTCCCCTCGTAAAGGCCTTACCATGGGCATAGAAGACTCGCAATGTGGAGCTGAGCAGGAATTTACAAATGCAAGGGTAACCTGGCACTACTTGCACCCCACAATGTGGATTGAAATCACAAAATGTGAAGTTGTGATTTCAATGCAAGGGTGATCAGGCATGCTTGCTCCCCACAACAAGGATTGAAATCACCAAGAACAAAATTAAACCTACAATGCAAAGGTGATCAAGCATGCTTGCTCTCTCCACAATAAGGATCGAAATTGCTAAAGTTGGAACTAAAACTACAATGCAAGTGTGATGCAGCATTGCTTACGCGCACAGCACACTGTCGGTGCGCCTTCATTTGATGAGGATGGCAAAAGCTGAGCTGTGCATGCAGTAAGCCCCCTTTCTGTATAGGGTTGAAGCATTTAATGAGCTGTGCATGCAGTAAGCCCCCTTTCTGTATAGGGTTGAAGCATTTAACAAATGTCCTTCGGGACATATGTTAAAATTGAAGCATGTTATGAGCTGTAATATTTTAGGTTCAAATCTGGTCACCTGCGCATCCAAGGGTAGCTCCACATCATGCAAGGGTTTTCCAAGGGTGATGTACAGCATGGCTGGTTCGATGCACTGACGCAGCAACCCTAAGTCAGCACACAAACATCAGCCATTCTGTACATCATGACTCACATTGATAGCGAGTGTGGCAAAAATTCAGTCCATGCTGTGCAGGCACCTTGGAATGGAGTTTTATGAAGTAAAATGATAACATGCTTGGCAATGCTAGGCAGCTTTAAAAGCAAAGGAAAGAAATATTGCGCAGACAGGGAAGACACTTCAATGAAGGATTAGCCGATAAGTTTGCTTTCCGTGTTTGTGTACTTATTGCACTTCTAGGACACAGTTTGAGCACACATTTTGCTTTTTGAAGATAAATATAATAAGTTGCCAGCTCTTCACTC
This sequence comes from Dunaliella primolecta, assembly GCA_914767535.2. Classification (NCBI taxonomy): domain Eukaryota; kingdom Viridiplantae; phylum Chlorophyta; class Chlorophyceae; order Chlamydomonadales; family Dunaliellaceae; genus Dunaliella; species Dunaliella primolecta. The sequence goes on along the minus strand of OU611760.1, from coordinate 1,024,161 downwards.
GCACAGTTCCTCAATTGCACAGCCCCTCACTTGCCCTGCAGCGCAACATTCCTGTCTGATTGCTGTCCTGGTGTCTCTGTATTTGCAGAAGTATGGCGGCAAGTCCTCGGGGTCTAGACAATCAGACAGGGGGAGCTAGGCGCATCTTCTGGGGCTGTGTGGGATCCTTAACCCAAAATGATGCACAAACATCCATAGTGAGCCTGGCAAGTTCAATAGAGGGTTGTACTTGGGTGCTGCTTAAGCCTATTTCCAGACCTCTCCCTTACGTGTTTATACATAATCTGGCAGGGGTTGTTTTTTCGTGGAATACTGAGCTGTCTTTCAATCTGCTTTCCTGGGACCTCACCACCTGCTTTCCAGCCCTTTTGCTCAAGGTTTAAGTCAGGCGAAAAGCATGCTTCGAGAGGCTTGCTCTAGCATAGCAGCTGCAGTCAAACATGTGGAGGCAATTTGGAGTAAAACAGGGATGGGGTTGAGGAGGCAGTGTATTGGGCATTCAGCATTATAGCATGGAGCATGGTTGAGGGAAGAGCATGAAATTTGGCGCAGACTCCCCAAATCCTAATCTGCACATCAGCTTTCCTTCAGTCCGGATGTTACTGTCACCCGTAAGAGGGCTCCTGTTGTAAGTATTGCATGTGTATAACGCTTTTTCTCGGACTGTGTTTGGGCTTCTGGCAAAGCAATTGCACTCACAATGGACACATTGAATCAGTGCGAATGCAAGCGTGCACATACAAGCGCGTTACTTCGTTGGTATTCATTTGTCCGTATGGATTGACGACAAGCTGCATCTTTTTCTTTTTTCTGTCTGCATGTGCGCTTAAACATCTTGAATGTCTGAGTCAGTTGCGAGCAAGAGCTCCTGCCCTTAAAGAAAGAAATATATCCATGAAGGCAGAGGAAACTCTCCCTGCATCCGTTAAGGAGAAGAGACATTGGCTCACAAGAGCCGCAAGTCCCCTCCACCACAAAGCAGGAACAGAGTGGGCCGAGGGGATTTGGAGGGTTGCTGGAAGCTCCCGGCTGTGAGTAACTTGTTTTAGATTTCGCGCCTAGTGGTTACCATTGTTCTTGTTTTATTTGCAAAATTGGATGGCGTGTTCGGTTTCAGTAGGATTGGGAATAGAGTAGTGCCACATAGCTGTACCTGCCTACAAGGGTAGCTTATCTGAAGCAAAAAGGTGCCTGTGACCAAACCAAGCCAAACTTGTGAACTAATGTGTCAACTGGAGAAAGAAGCGAGTCCTTGAGCTGAGTTCAGATTACAAGGTTTTACAAATTAAGCCATCAGTCAAGGAGTGCGACTGCTAGGCTGCTCATGTGAAAGACTGTATTATATAAATGTTAAGGAGTGTTTGTGTAGCCCATGCATGTAAGTGTACAAAAAAAAACCTTGCCAAGAACAAGGGAAAAAATTTCCACTGGTGTTTGTATGACAAAGCAACAGCAAATAAACATCAGGAGTTTGCCAGGACCAACCGACTGCATCAAAAAAAGGAGGAGAGCAACATTTGTTTGTTCGTGTGGTAAGGGTTTACAAGGGTTTACAATGGTGGCCTACAGCCCGAGACTCTGGCTGATGGCAGCTGGTGAAACAAGCTCAACCAGTATCAAAAATTGAGACCAAGTCTGACACAAATCTAAGAAGTCTGTATGAGTCTTGGTTTAGGAAAGCATTGATTTCAGAATCAGTGATAGTATGATGGCAAGCCAAGAATGGAATAAAGTCAGCGTTTGAAGGCGGAGCAAACACACGCAAAGTCTTAAACATCTCCTCAAAAAGGTCCTTGTATCTCGTGCGTAGCTCGCGCACCTCAGTACATTTGCAAAAGAAAAGCACATGTTTTTCATCGTGTGGTAACGTAAGGAAGAAGCACGGTCCGTCACACTGAGCATGCCAAGAACAAAGGGGGCAAATAGGTATAAATAATTGACGTAAGGAGGAGCAGCACATGCACAATGAGAGGGTCAAGAACATCAAACATGGTCTGATTCATCACCCTCTTGCTGCGGGCCCTGCTGCTAGAGAAGCTTTGAACCAGCACTTGCCTGGCTTAGACTGTAAGTTGTTAATTAAAACACCTTGAAAAGCAGATTGTAAAAACATGCACGGCAGGCGCTCCCCATAGTCGTTTCAACACCCCATAGTCGTTTCAACACCCCAGCAGCAAGCACAGCTAGAAACAAGGACTTGTTCTCGAAACAGTGTATTTAGACTTTTTTTTCTTGCCTTGGAACCAGAGCACCACGCAGCCAAGGTAGAATAATGTTTGTTCTTCACACAGGGGAAGCACTGCTGTATGTGAGTAAAAGCATTCTGAGTTCAGATTAGATTTAGATTAGATTACAAGGTTTACAAGATTTACAAGGATAAGGCCTTCAGTCAAGAAGTGCGACTGCTAGCCTGCTCATAAAAGGCAATCAATTCATGAAGGAAATAAGGAAGTTTATTGTTGTTCTGGTTCAAAAAAGCAGACACATCATGATATTCTGCCTGTGAGAACAAGGGAGCATATTTCCTGCGGAGAGAGACCACCTGGGGATGTGTGCAATGGAAGAGGACATGTTGTTCATCCTGGACATCATCATCAGCCTCACAAAGGTCACAGTTTGGGGAAGAGCTGTGATTCCAAGTTGCTGTCTCATAGCGAAGGGTGTGAATTAGATTAGATTAGATTTACACAGGGGGACCTTCAGCCAGACTGTTCGGCTGATCGGCCTGTGACTGGTCCTCGCCAGCCAACATAATGTCCATAAGCTCAGAAACAAACGAAAAAAGCTTGTTGTTGTGTTGCAAGAGGAAATCAGAAGCATCCTGGACACTGGCTTGTTGTAAAAATGGTTGCTCCATTGAATAATCACCAGAGAAACAGTTGAACAGGTAAGCGTACTTTCTTCTCAAAGCACAAACATCTGCGTCTCTGCACACCAAAAGGGCATGAGCCTCATCTTGAATCTGATCACAAGAACAGCGATCACACAAAAGAGTGTTCCGAGTAATTCAAGCTGCTGTCTCCACCTTCAGTGTGTGTGCCCTGAGTCTGAAATGGCTAACATTCGTCATGACATGTGGAGACAAATCCAAATACATGTGCCTTGGTAAATGGTAATGGAAATGGAAATGGTAATGTGCCTTGGTGTGCCTCGGGCAGGGGCACGCACGTTATGGTCAAAAGGCATTGCAAAAAGAGACTGGTAAGTTGCCAGCTTACTATATGTGTCCCGTGGGTTCACTCCCTCAACATCTCTCCATACTGCCCGCAGCCTGTGTCTGAGGTCATCAGTAAACTCTTGAATAGGGACAGGAGTGCCCTGCCGCAGAGCTTGAACAAAGGAATCACAGCGCCGTAAGCCTTGAAAAGCATCTAAAACTTGAGCAGTCCAGCAGGCTGGCTCACGCGAATGAATGTTCAAATCCGCTTTCAACACTCTTCTCAACGTCTCACTGTTAGACCTCAGCGTGCTATTATACATTTTGACAAGAGACCTAAACCAGTAAAACTGAAGCGGCTCATGACCACACTCCCTCAGGACAGCCCAGTTTGTAGTGGTATGCTTAACACCCAGCGTGCTCTTAAGATAACTCATGTGCCGCACTTGCAGATCACTTGCGAATTTCTTGCCCGCTTTAATGTATTCAGTGCCCCACACTTGGCCTGCATACATTCCAGCTGGAACCACATACGTCTTCCCAAGCCACAGAGACACGGCCTATTTGCCAGAAAATTCCAGGGGGAATTCCAGGGGGGGGGGGAAATTGAGCTGAGTTCAGAAGTACCAAATGCTGATGGCTTTAGTAGTAATGGTCAAGGCGTAATTATCATGGCAGTTGAGTGAATTGCAAGGTTGAAGGGTTTGCTTCAGGAAAGGATAGATAGATATCCTATCCTATTCTTAGATTTAGATTTAGATTTAGATTTACACGGGGGGACCTTCAGCCAGACTGTTCGGCTGATCGGCCTGTGACTGGTCCTCGCCAGCCAACATAATGTCCATAAGCTCAGAAACAAACGGAAAAAGCTTGTTGTTGTGTTGCAAGAGGAAATCATATGCAGCCTGGACACTGGCTTGTCGTATAAAAGGTTGCTCCATTGAAAAATCACCAGAAAAACAGTTCAACAGGTAAGCGTACTTTCTCCTCAAAGCACAAACATCTGCGTCTCTGCATACCAAAAGGGCATGGCCTATTCTTAGAGGAGGAAAGGGATACATGTCTTAGGATAAGCCAAGAAGGAACAGAGGAGCTACAGAGGCAGTACAAAACCACTCGCTGTAAAGGAAAAGAGGATACCTAGGGCTGAGACACTGTGTATCCCCTTTGTGCTTCCCTTTGCTTCTTTTGATTTTTTAATAAAGGGACTCTCGAACTTGCAACTAAGTGCTCTCGAACTTGCAACTAAGTGCTACTATCATGCTGTCCAAGACCCTGACAGAAATTACCAACAGCAAAGATGCAATCCAACTCAACAATCCAAGCAATGGTGGATGGGGGGGGAGGCTACTGGACTGCATACTGTGGAGGGCGAGACGCAAGCCTGGAAGGACGACCGAAAGCCCACCAAATCCGCGCTAGTTGGGTTGCTCCTATAGGCTCCTATAAGCTAGCTAGCTTTGCTTCTGGTTGGTGGTATTCATTGTTAGTGCCAGCGCTGACAATTGGGTCTTTTCTTATTGCAAGCGAATTTCTGCCCTGACAAGGGGGTTACAAGGGGGGTTGGCCTACAGCCCGAGAATCTGGCTGATCGGCTGCTGGTGAAACATTCTCATCCAGCATCAAAAATTGAAACCAGTTCAGACAAAAGTTTTGAAAATCTGTGCGAGTCTTGATTTAGAAAAGCATTGACCTCGAAATCAGTCAAAAAGTGAAAGCTCGCCAAGAAAGGAGTAAAATCAGTGTTTGGAAGCTGGGCAAAAGTGTGTAACGGTTTCAAAAGATCAATGAACAGGTCCTTGTATTTTCTGCGCAGCTCACACAACTCACAGGAATTGCAGTAGAAAAGAACATGTATCTCGTCCTGGACTTCAGCACATCCACACTTATCACAAATATTTGAACCACCCAACCATTTACAGGACTCAACCTTCAAGCAGTGGGTACGAAGCCAAAACCTACTCACATTCCTCATGACTCCTTTATCCAGATCCTTAAATAAATATGACGGGATACAGAAGGGTGTGCGTGCTGTTTGATTCAAAGGTTTCCCACACCAATGATGGTAAGTCACTGCTTTTCTGTTCACCTCTCGGGGACTAAGGGCGTCTGCTTCCCTCCAAACCTTCTGCTGTCTGTACCTCAAATCCCTAAAAAATCCTGCATGGGTATCTTGGAAGCACTCAGTAATTTCTGTTTAAACACCTCCTCATTGCGCATGCCATTAAATGACTTAAATACATGTGCAGACCAACAAGACTCATCCATATCAGCAAGGTGTAAATCTGCCTTCAGCACTTGGCATAATGTTTTACTGTTAGAATTGAGCATATTGTTGAAAATTTTAACAGTAGCCCTAAACCAATAAAATTGTAAGGGCTCTTGGCCACACTCTCTCAATACTGGAAAGTTCGTGGCAGTACTCTTCACACCTAGAAAACGCCTTAAAGAGCATAATTTGCTTTTTTGCAAATGGCTTTTGAATTCACTGCCTTCTCGTAAGTACTCTGTACCCCACACTTGGCACGCGTACATCCCAAGCGGAATGCCATACACCTTAGAGAGCCAAATCAGAGCATGTGGCCTATTCTTTAGATCATGTTTATGCACAAACTCCTTAATCCTTTGCTGGGCAGCCATGTAAGGCCGCACTGCATGCTCCCCAGACACCTTCAGAATTTCTGCCCTGACACCAACCCCTACATTACTTTGGAAACTGCAGCAACTCAACATGCTCACACTATAACCAGACTTAACACCCGCAGCTCAAGGAATCCAAACAGGAACAACAAAGCGACCCTACACATCATCCTGATTGGTGTGGCGGGCACTATTTACCACGACTATTTACAATGAGTCCACGATCAAACCTCTTGTCAATTTGGGCCTATCCAAACATGGGTTTACAATGGAAACCTACAGCCCAAATCTCTAGCTGATTGGCCTGTCCAAACACAAAGCAAAATCCCTAGATTTCAAGCTGAGCTGTCATGCCATGCAGAGACTAACCAATATCATTTACACCAGACATGATATTTGCTTACTGGGGGCTTTGGGGGGGGGGGGGGGGGGCGCTGGGCGCGCGGACGTGGATACAAGGAGAAGGAGAGTCTGGGCGTCTCGGGGCATGGCCGACAACCCGCCCGATCCTCATTAGTTCAGTCTCTTTCCCTCTACTAGGCTAGCTATAGCTAGTGTAGTTTTGAGGTACTCCCTCAAAGGTCGGACCTCTGATGAGCAACTAATAGTAGTCCAGACTGTTTTTTCCCTAATGGTACTGGCTCCTCTGCCCGGCACCAAAGCCGCCCTGATGCTATCTTTGTGCACGCTATCCCAGGTAGGCAGGATCACATTGATCCTTCCAATATCCCTCCAAAGACAGGGACATGCACCTTGTTGAACTGAAATTTTGTCCAGACACCAACCCCTTCATCACTTTAGAAACTGCAACAGCTCAACATGCTCATACTATAACCAGACTCAAATCCCGCAGCTCAAGAAATCCAAACAGGAATAACAAGGTCACTCTGCACATCATCTTAATTGGTGTGGCTGACACCATTTACAATGAGCACACGATCAAACCTTTTGTCAATCTGGGCATAACCAAACAAAAAGATAAACCACTAGCTTAGTTACCAGGAGAGTTTCCTCTGCCTACGTAGTTTTTCTTTTCTTTCTACCATGCTATCCAATAATTGACAACCATTATTAACACCAGACATGCTCTTCATTTTCAAGGGGCTTCTTGGGGGCAATTGCTGGGCGCGCGGCGGTGGAGAATGGGAGAAGGAGAGTCCGGACGTTCATGAGCATGGCGGACAACCCTCCAGATCCCCATTAGCTCTATTTCTGGCTCCCACCTAGGCTAGCTGTGTCTAGTGCAGATTTGAAAGCTCTTTGGTGAGGCTCCTGCTAGCTTGCTAGTTAGGGGACCTTCCCTTAATGCACGCGGCCTCAGGCTTGCGTAGACTTTTCTTTTCTTCTTGGATGTAGGCAGTGCAGACCGTCTGGCTCAGCATGACTTGCACATCACTGAGCAAGTTTTTAATCGTGCAATACCTCCATACATCTTTCACCCCAGTATTCCTGATCAAGCTAGACGCACCTCCAGCCACCCTGATGCTATCTTGGTCACTCCTTTCCCTGCTAACCCAAATGTACCACTTACTACCCCCTCACATCGGGTATTCCGCAGTATGAGACGTACTGAAGAAGTAAGAAGCAGCACAACTTCAGCCAGGGAATTTCATGAACATCGAAAAGCGCCATGTCCACTAAATAGAAATCAAGTACTGTGAATATACGAGGCCTGCCTGGGCACCAGTGGTGCCCAGTTAGAAGCCTCACAGCAACAACACAAAAAACTGTGCAAACAACTTCAAGGTGCTGACATCACTCTCCACACAATCCTCCTGGGTGTGGGTGGTATTATCTATACTGCCCATACCCTGGATAAATAAAAATAACTAGGGATTGACCCGCAAAGATCTACCAAGCTTGCATGAAAGCTCCATGCCCACTCTCTTGCAATATGCGCACAAACTAACCTTATCTAGACGTGCCATTGAAATCAAAAACACCTGACGTAACCCTGGTGCCCTAGGGCTGCATGCTTACAGAAACCCACCAGACCCACACTAGCTTCCCTCTTATCCTCTCGTGAGGGAGACTCACGGCTCTTTGAGCCAATGTGTCCCCTTTTCCTAAATTGCCGTAGGGAGTGTTCTCACTGCCTATGTAATTTTTCTTTTTTCCATCAGTCAAAACGCATGACTGCTAGGCTGAAGCATAAAGAAGAAAATATAAAAAGGTCCCCAAGTAAGAATGAGTAGCAAAATTTGTTGTAACAACGCAGCGTTTTATGAATAAGGGGGACTCGAAAGCCAGGTCCAGCAATGGTTACAATGAGATTTGACCTTCAGCTAGGTTGTTTGGCTGCAGGTCCAGCAAGCATTAAGCATAAGCAAGGACAGGGGGTAAGAAAGATTCCATGAAATACGTCCAGACGATACCAGGCTGATAAGACACCGAGAGATAATGTAGTCTGGGAAACGAACGGAAAAAAAAGAAAAAGCTACGTAGGCAGATAAAACTCTCTCTACATCTATTAAGGAAAGAGAGACACATTGGCTCTAAGAGCCGTGAGTCTCCCTCACCAGAAGATGAGAGGGGAATTAATGTGGATCGGGTGGGTTTCTGGCAGCACGCTGCTCCAGGGCACCAGTGTTATGATGAGAGTCTTTATTCTCAATGACACGTCTGGTAGAGGTCAGTTTGTGAACGAACAATCTGGATGAGCATAAGAGAGAGCAACAAGACCAGGTTTAAAGGAAGAGGGCATCATGCAAGCCGTATTTGATTCAGTTACAACTCCTGGGCCTCAGCATATAAATTGGCAGCCGCAGATGGTGGGCTGATAGGCATTAATGTTTGCTAGGCACTGCTAGCGCGCTAAAGACAAAGAGGTAGGACACAGGCTGGTCTAAGCCAGAAAAAGCAAAGGACAGCCAAAAACACAAAAGTGGTCAATGGCACAAGCCAATTTGTGCTGTTAACACTTTGTTTAGGTGACATGTTCTGCAAATGCAGAATGTGAGTGTGTGGATTTTACACATTCAAAGCGCTTATGTTGTGTACAGTTCACACACACATACACACACAATTCCAAATTAAATGGGCAAAGCCAAGCTAGAGAAATGCAAGACATCCCGAGAACCAGCTTGATTACAGTAAAACGCCCCTGAATCATCCAGAAGAGTTTTGTGGGTGGAGGGGCAGTCAGAGAACAGACGTATACAAGTCCTTATAAGAGAACACGTAGGAACGCAAAAATGAAACAGAGAAACATGGCAAGCTTTTCATCTTGGAGTCCTCTCTATTTACTAAGTAGTACACCTGTCACATTCAATGCGTGTACTCCTGCCAAAGTGTCACTTTGGAAGTGAAGTCTCAACTCAGAATATGTACATGTAAAAGAAAGCGCGCCATGTCTCTCAGCATGTGCTTGCCTAAAAAAAAAGACTACGCAAGCCAGGTCCAGCTGCGTGCATTAAGGAAAGGTCCCCTAACTAGCAAGCTAGCTAGGGCCTCACCGAGGAGGTTCACTGGCCCAGTCTGAACCAAGCCATGAACCTATGGAGAGCAACTTATGCGAGTCCGGCGGGTTGCTGTCAGCCATGCGCCTGCGGGCATGGACTCTCCTCCTCCTGCTCTGAACTGCCTCGCCCCCAGTGATGCCCCTGCCAGAAGAACCCTGCAAGTATAATGAGTGCCTGGTGTTTATAATTTTTGTTAATGATTGGAGTGCATGGCAACTTAATTGAGAGGCTAATTTTTCTGCGTTATGTCTGGTAAGACCCAGCTCAACCAGGGGAGTGATGGTGTAGTCATTATAGATAGTACCTGCTACACCAAGTATGATGGTGTGCAAGGTCACTTTATTATTTCTGTTTGGGTTTCTGAGACTACGGGTGCGAAGTCTAGAATGGAACCAGCATGCTGGTCAGCAGCTTTTTGTAGGCTTGGTAATGGGTTTGTATCTGGGAAGTATTTGAGTTCCACAAGGTGGATATACCTATCTTGAGCAGGTATCCTTTTAGGGTCGAGATGGGTTGCTCTCCCTGGGATAGAGCGCACAAAGACAGCATCAGGACGGCTTTGGTGTCGGGCAGAGGGGCCAGCACCATTGGGAAAAACCCAGTCAGGAATTTCCCTGGAGATGTTTTCAGGGACTCCAATGCCTTGTTCTTGGAGCTTTTGCCTACAGCCAGCATCCAATGCAACAAGGAATGAGCCATGTGCACCTTTGCTGAGGGCTTCGCAACAGAGACTGAGGGCAATGTTGTGTCTGTTTATGAACATCCCTTGGCATGTTGGGTGTGAACATCCGAGGACAATGTGATTGATGCTGTCCAACTTGCCGCATAATCGGCAGTTGGCGGGCCCAGATGTGTGATTAAACCTGACAGCGTGTTTCTGGGTGTAGATTGTGCCAGTGCGGTACTTGAGCAGGTTTATTTGTTGTTTAAGGGTAATCTTGGGGTTGCTCCAAAAGGAATTGCTAATTTTTTGGTTGGCAAGTTTAGGGGATAGCTTAGGTAAGCCTGTGTTGGTATTGCTGTTATGAGATGGTGGTTGCATGAGTTGCTGCCAGCCTGTGTAATAGCAACTGGATATATCGGCAGAGCCAAGCTTGTGTTTGTTATGCATATGGGATTTGAGCTTGTCTCTCAAGTTAGTGAGGTAAAGGGGTGTGGGATTATGGGAGTGCCCTCGGGGAGGTTTGACAGATAGCCAAAAGGAGTTGTGGAAAGAGTCCTTGGCATCAGGCAATGAGATATCTGTGTTATCCATAATAGCCGCGGTTTGTGCGCAAGCATCAGCTCCCTCATTGCCAATGACGCCTGAGTGGGCTCTGACTTTATAGAAATTCAGCTGATGTGGTGAGTGCTCTATAATGGTTGAAATAGCTTGAATGAGCTCTGCATGCAGGTGGATCCGCATGCTCATTGGATTGAGGATCTGCCTGTAAATTTGGGACAAACAGGACGCACTGTCCATGGCTATGTTTGTGTGCCCCTGTTGGAGTGCGACAAGGATGCCAGCCAGTTCGGCTTTGTTGATTGTGTTAGTTGGGCCATGGCCATTGGGTTTGATGTACAGTTGAAGTTGTGGCGAGAGGTGGTCGCCCTCTTTGTTTAGTTTGTAGACGCCTAAGCCGACTAGTGGTGGGGAGTTATCCTTGATTTTCATTACGCTGCCATCTGTGTAAGTGATGTCTTTCCAACACTGAATTTTGGGTGTGAAGGTGGTATTTTGCGTGTGATGTTGATCTATTCCTGCTTGTGTGTGCTTGTGTGAGCATTCAAGGGACACCTTGAGGGGAAGGGATAATAACTTTTTCCTCCATTTGTTTGATATTAGCCGTCGGTTGGAGCTCAGGTTCCTAGGGGGGGCAGGACGAGTAAGAGGTAACCACTGGGCTGGTACGTTGTGCTGAAGCTCTTCAAACCAGCGCTCATTGGCATTTTGTAGGGTCTCCCTTGCTTGTGTGTTCCAGACAACAATGAGCTGTGTGGGGTATGTAGGATGGGTGGGGTTGGGTACGGTGTTGAACCAGTACTGGGGGGGTTCAAAATGGATGTGTCTTGCAGGGAATTTGGCAAGCACTTTGATGTATCCTGGGTGGTTGTTAAGCCAATTCATGTAGGCATTGCCGCTGGAGCCCCTCCAATGGGGTAGGAGTATGAAGGTGGCAGCCGGCAAATCAGTTTGAATGGAGGAATGGAGCGCGTGGCGCAGGAGTTGAGTCATGGTTTCATCGTCGTGAGGGGGGTGACAGAAGCAGTAACCAGAATAGCGCACTGAGATGGCATCTGTGCAAGCTCCAAAGATCTGGTCACGAGGGTTGGCGCTGAAGTACTTCTTGTAGGAGGGGTCAAAGTCAAGAGGGTTTGAGTACCTTTCCGTGGAGACCATGCAGCACTTTTGTAAGGCTGAGCGTATGTGGGAAGGTGTGATCAGCGTATTAGAACTGTGAACCTTTTTGCTCTTGGCGAGTAAGTCTTTGTTCTTGGCTTTCTGCCGCTGGAGTAGGCCCATGATTTCAGTCGCCATGTCCTGAACTGGTGGTTGAAGTGTGTTGTGTAGGCCTGCTTGTTTGGCTGCTTTGTATGCTTCAGTGAGGGTCGAGAGTCTTTCTGTAGTGAGCATGCCCACACATTTGCCGACAGTGTTGCATATACAGGCAGCTTCATAGGTGGAGAATGAAGGCATTTCCATGGGTATGCTGCTCTCCCTGCTTGGGTCAGACTTTTGGATTTCTTTCATGAGGTCAACGGGCCTGACAATGATCTCACATTGCCATGTTGGCAGGATGTCTGTTTGAGGGTTGGTGGGCAGGAAGCCAAATTTAGCATTTTTGCGGATTGCACGGCCATTGGTTGATAGCCATGAGGTTTGGAGATAGTTCTGGAGTTTGCCATCAAATCCTTGGTTGGCGAGGTTATCAAGACCAGCACTATTGGCTTGGGGATCTGGAGGGTCGAGAGTTTCTCCTTCTCAAAGGCTTCTACATGGGTCCATAGGTCAGGATGTTTTTGCAGCATTTCAGCCGTTTCCCATCTGGGATGCCATGTGACATGGATCATCTCCTGTTCTTCAGAGAAATTGTTCCTTGCTTGTTTTTCAGATTGGGGAAATGGAGCACAAGCAGGGCAATCCCAGTGCTCATGAGATTCGCTCAGCCTCCGGTCTTGTTGAGAACATACTTTGACTTTTATGAGGCATTCCCAGTGGTAAGTACGGTGGCATGTAACATAAGTGGGCATGTCATCGTAGCATTGGGATTCGTACGTGTGTTCTTTGCTTACTGGGCACCAGCAAAGTTGGCAGCATGGATCTTCTGCCAGCCTTCTGGGTATGTGAGTTATGTTGTCCACTTTCAGCCTTTCATTGAGGAAAATGGGTAGGGCCCATTTCTCAATCGTGACAGGGTGCCATTGGACTTTGTACTGACTTTGTTGGATACATTGTGGGGAACGTTTGTGCTTATGCAGGTGCTGCCAATCCAGAATGCTCTGTATCACATGGTCATAGCGGAAGATTGTGTTGCTTGCACGCCTATTTCATTGGCTTTATTTTGCTTGTAGTTCCACAGCCAGGTAGCAGTATCAGTGCTCGGTATGGTGGGTGGTAAGAGGGGTGGAGTAAGGATGAGTGCCGAATGGTATTTTAGAATGTGTGTTGGGTTTTGGCTGTGCCTGGTCCTCTTGGTTTGGCTTGGTATGGCCTGGGTGGGGGTAGGTGAGAGATCCTGGTTGGGGGGTGTTCCATGAAGAGGCCTGTTTACGCTAGGACTTTTCCTCTTGCGGGTGCATCCTGCATGATCAGGTTCTTCCTGCATATTAAACTGAGTGCTAGAAGGATGTGGGTCTTGGTTTGGGACTTCTATTTCTCGGGGTGAGTTCTGGCTATCAGTCTGCAGGTTGGGGGGGTCCTCAGGTCTGTTCACCTCCATATGCTGGGGTGCGTGTTCAGGGCTGAATTTTGACCAGTCCCACCCTGTGGGGGTGTGCTTAGTCTCAATCATCTCTTCATACACCATATTGTTGATGTAGCGTGACTCTGGGGGTTTGTTGGGCGAGCTGTCTTGGCTCTTGATGAGAGTGTTGATGAGGTCTGTTGTTAAAGTATGGGAGTTGAGGACATATGATAGCTTGTTGAGAGCAACGATGTGTCTAGTCTTCACTTTTTGGCCAAGCAGGGATGTGAGTTTGTTTCCATCAATGATGTGGGTGAGGGTGTCATTGAGTAGTGGAAAGAGTCTTGTCACGCCTATTTCCATGAGGGGGTATAAGCAGTGGCAGGCTAGGCTTTTTAGGGAGGGTTGCACCGGTGTTGAGAGTGCATTAAAGACAGACAGGATGCTAGGTGAGAGGTAGGGTGTTCCTTGGAAGGTAACATCAAGGTCACTGTTGTGGATGCAGAGGTATTGTCTAACTCGGAGCATATGGTTCAGCTGCTTTGTGAGAAAGTGGGGGTTCTGGTGTGATGGATCAATGCTGCTAATGTAGTCTTTTAATTTTTGTAGTTGGGATTCCAAGAGTGCCTTGGTAATCCGGCCATGTTTCTCTTCGTTGTTGAGGCTTGTGGTGAGTGCTGCCGCACATATGGCATTATACTCTACGGCAATAGATGGGCAGCCAAGTCCAAAATTGGCTTTGTCCTCCCGCAGGATGGCTGTGCCTGTGCTCAGTGGCAGTTTGTAATTTTGTTTGACAACGTTTAATTTGAAGGTCATCCTATCCCAGGCTGCAAGGTCATTCTCAGAGCAGGGTGTGACCGGGAATGCATACGCAATGCTTGGTATAATGGCTGTTCGGATCATGTCCATTGTTTGTCTAGGAGTAGCATAAGAGCTCGAGAGCTTATCTAATTTCTTAGAAAGCTTATCTGTCATCTTGGTAAGTTGAGGTTTCCAGTTCATGGTCATGGTGATGTCTACCCCTAGGTAGGTGAAGGGGTCTTCAGGGCTAAGAAATTGAGTTGGTTTGCCTTGGACCAGAATTTTGTTCTTGAGGAGGTGCTCTGCAAAGTCCGCCATGGACGTATTTCCTCGGGCTTGCCTGCTTTCTTGGCTGGGCAGGCTGCACGTAACCTTTGTCTTGTTGCCAGAGATAATCAGGTGGGCCCAGTCTGCGTATTGGGTTAGTTTTTTGGCCTGTATTCTGAGGTTGGTCTCTGTGATAGCATTTCCGAGTCTGTGTTTTGAATGCATTTGTGTCCTCAGAGCATCATGAAGGTTGGAAAAGTGTTAAAACTTTGGGGCAGGTGAGTCAGGCCGTTCTGATATGCTTGCATGGGGGCGGGCAGCTTCCTCAAAGGCAAGCCATGTGGTGTCATGGAAAGGATTGCCTTCAAGGTTGACACAGGGGAAGGTTGTTCTGCAGGGGTGGTTCAGTGTAGAATGTTTCAATAATATCAACGACTTTTTTAAACGACTTTGCGTGGTTCAATTTCCACTTCCCCTGTGCTGGGGTCTGCAAGGGCTTGAGCTTGTGGGGGGGTGTCACTTTGGAAGTGAAGTCTCAACTCAGAATATGTACATGTAAAAGAAAGCGCGCCATGTCTCTCAGCATGTGCTTGCCTAAAAAAAAAGACTACGCAAGCCAGGTTCAGCTGCGTGCATAAGGAACGGTTCCCTTACTAGCAAGCTAGCTAGGGCCCCACCAAAGAGGCTCACAGGCCCAGCCTAAACAAAGATAGGATCCAAAGGGAAATAATCAGAGAGGGTGCTGGTACTCGTAGTAACACCTTCTTATTATGTTTGTAAGCTCAATCAAGCCTGCTTATAAAGAAGCCCGTGAGTGAGTAAGCTCACCTCACCTAGCCCTTAGAGGAGGAAGCCAGCAGTGCCACGCCAATTCAATGCATGAGTCCAGCATTGGTGCATACAGCACGCTGAGTCCAGCCTAGTTGCCAATAGCATTGCCTTAGCCAAGCAAGAGTCAGGCCGACACTCTAGAATTTGTGCCATATATGCCAATATGCTGGGAGCTCCAGCCAAACCTGCGTGTTGCTGTGCGTCACAGCATTTACTCGCTTTCTCTCTCAACATCTTCTCAGCCTGACAAGGGAAAGAAAAGGGTGCGCCACGAACCTGTTCACGAGAGGAAGCATCAGGGAGCAGGGTAGAGATTGCATGCGGAAGGACAAGAAAAACAACGCAGGCAGAATAGCCACTCACTACATTAATTAAGGAGAAGGGATACCAAACTTGCACGAAAGCTCCATGCCCATTCTGTGCAATTTGAACGCACCTCAAACAGGCGTGCAAATTAAAACAAAAGCACTCATCATGACCCTAGTGCCCTGGATCCGATCCAGGGAGTCCCAGCGCTGTCAAAAGTAAAAGTCTACGCTGGGCAGCAGCCAGCGTGCATAAAGGAAAAACCTAACAGTCAGCGCTAGCACTAACAGTGAGTCCCACCAACTAGAAACACATTCAGCAAGCAAAACAAACTAATGCGGATCCGGCGGGTTGTCAGCCATACTTCCAGGCTTGTGTCTCGTCCTCCTGCAAGCAGCCCGCCCAGTAGCCTCCCCCCCCAATGCCCCATTGTTTGGATTGCTAAATAGGATGGCATGTTTGGTATTGGTGACTTTTGTTAAGGCCTTGACAGCATGCTAGTGGAGTTTGGTTGCATATTTAAGGGCCTCTTCTCTGGTTAAGCCAAGCTTACAGTGGGGTCTGTTGTGCACAGGTTGTAAATACTTCCAGCAACTCCAATGAGGATAGTGTGAAACGTGACTCTGTTACTGTGGTGTGTACCCCTAGGGATTTTTGTGCCTATTAGCAAGCTCTCAATAGTGCTTTTGTTTTGCTTATGGGAAGTTATTAGAATTTGTTCAGGTTTGGTATCAGAGCCAAATTTTAGTTCAATGAGGTCAATATCTGTCTCTAGGATTTGTGCACGAAACACACGTGTGTTTTAGGGAGTGGGTAGAGTCTCAGAGCTGGACAACAGAATAAATTGCTTGTTTTTTGCATGCTCCCTGCATATGTGCGCCCCAACTGGCACTTTTCAAGCTTGGGTTCCTTTGGTAGCACTAAGGTACCAGCTGGGGCACACATGCCTAATCAGCCGCGGCGTGAACCCCACTTTCTGACTACCTGATCTCCATTTCTGAACACCCACCTTACCAAGTTGGTGTTTGTTGATGATTTGGAGTCCTTATACAAAAAGACATCATTGCAAATAAATGGAGTGAAAAGACTTAATGGTTCGTGAGATACCGAATTTCAGCGATTCCCCTTCAAGTTCAAGGATATTCAGCTAAAAGGGTGCCAAAAAGGTCAACACATGACTTCCTTTTCTCCTTTTTTGAATATCCAGGATGATGATAATAATCATTATCTTATGATGTATATGGAGGTCATGAACACAACATTCTGTGAAATTGGTCCTGATTTGGAGCTGTTAGCCATTTTGGGTTTTGAGTCCAGGAGAGTGATCTGGGGTATTCTGATTTTCATCAATTTATGCTGAGCATGACATTTCAATGGATGATAATGGTTGGCATGGTAAGCTTTGAGAAACAAGACCGGGAAAGAGCATATCCACCGATATAGTTGTCCACCTCTGGTTGAGTCTCTGCCTTCAGGGGGTAGTACTATGCTGGCATCAGGGCGGCTCAGTTGTGTTCTGGGGAGTTGTACAGATGGAAATATCCATTGGAGAATGCTCCTTTGGGTTTCATTAGGACCTTCCATCTCTTAAGAGGAAACTTTGTCTCAATTGCATGTACCCATGGTGATGATGTAGGGTCCAAGGTCTCCTTTGCTCATTCCTTCACCACAAATGCTGAGCGCTTCATTACGACAATTTATGTGCATTCTGTTAATGTGCCGGTTTGTGCACCTCAGCGGAGTGTGAGAAGTGCAACCAGGTGCGCCACATAAGGGGCACAGAGCAGGTCCAGTGTGGCCATGGAAGCGTGCTGCCAGAAACCCACCAGATCCATAATGACTTCCCTGTTACCTTCCAGTGAGGGAGGCACATCTGTTTCTTTAATTGATGAAGAGAAAGTATTTTTCCTGCCTGCATGGCTTTTTCTTCTTTTGCATCAGGTCAGCCAAGTAGGTTCAGAGTTCATGCCCCACTGCACCAGCCAATTCCGAGTACGCAGGACCTTAAACTGGACCTATCTGAGCAGCTCTACCACTTCATTTTGTGCTGGGGGTGCCTAGAGTGTTGGCCTGAAAGCAAGCAAAACCCCCGCCAAAATGGGATCCTCAGGACCTCGCCCCCTGGGTTGCCTGACTTGCGATAATTGGGCACTTAATCAGGAACACGTTCTGGTTCTGGGGAGTACAGAATATAGAATGTCTTGCAGGGAAATGGCGAGAAACCAAGGCTCAGCATGTCCATGGATTGGAGAGCCGATTTGAACGACTTCAATTGGCCATGAGCACGGATGGATCTTTTGGTCAACACCAAAAAACGTCATCTTTTATTTCTCTCCTGTCATTCCTTCCTTCTTGGAGGGCGTCATAGTCTAGGCCTGTCCCTAAAAACGCGCTAGGCCGATCGTGAATTAAGATTCAGGAGTTAAATCATTTCTGGTCGGAAAATACCGTGGAACGAGGCTAGCACGAGTGCCAATCCAAGGATTTAAAGAGGAACAGAGTGCTGGCTGGCAGCTGGGATACTCACCCAACATTGGAGGGGGATTTGGCTTAACAATCACTATGGATGGGGTGACAGCACCAGAGCAGGCCTTGCAAGAATTCCATGATCGTGCTGCCAAGATGTTGGAGACCAAGGGAAAGCTGGGCAAGGTGCACTCTTCTGCACGATTCCGGACGACGATCATCATGATCGTCAATTGTTATGACAATTCCTAACAATGATCATACCTTGCTTGGAACAAGTGCAAACTCTCTGTGTTCAATTCACGCTGCTTTCTGGACCCAAAGGAGGTGCTTGACCTGCTTTTCTGTGTGGAGCAAGCGACACAAGCCCTGAAAACTCCTGAAAGCGTGCAAGCAGGTGTGTTCCAGCATGTTTCAAGTGCAGCTTGTTGGATGCTTTGTCCCAATCTACAAGTGAAACAGGCAGTGCATTTGTACAAGTCAAGGTTGCACGTTACGGCCTCACTACAGCTATGCTTCAACTATTGCGATTCCCAACAGTACATAATTTATGATGCATCTGAGACAAAGCCATTTCTATGTCCATGAGCAGGGTATTTGCAACTTACATAGTCAGTCTCATTGTTTCGAAAAAGTGAGAAGGCCATTTGGCACGCTTCAAAAGCCCGCTACGGCTACATTATGCTACGATTGTGTCACAGTAGCACACAAGCGTGCAACCTTGGTGCAAATTCATTTTGGTTTCGAGATCCAAGGGCCCGATCCTCATTAGTTTTGTTTCTTCCCTCTCCTAGGCTAGCTGTAGCTAGTGTAGTTTTGAGGGACCCTTGGTGAGACCCTTTCTAGCCTGCTAGTTAAGGGACCTTTCCTCAATGCACGCGGCCTTTGGCCTGGGTAGACTTTTCTTTTCTTTTTCTTTTCATGGACCAATGCAAGTTGTGATCATACCTGTGCAGGCCCCTCTGTGCCTGATGATGCAGATGCAACAGAAAAGGCAGTCAGGTAAGCAGGTGTGGCTAGTCATTGTGTGGCTAGTCATTGTGTCAGGTATGAGGGATGAGAGTGATAAACAGACCATTGAGGCCGGGCAGAACGTTGAAGTTAACAGATTTTTGCATTTTCAGGAAGCTGGAAAAGTGAGACAAGCAACAGGCACAAACCAGCTGCAATATTGCTGCAAGCTGCAAGATCCTTGCCTTGCCTTGCCTTCTACAAACTGAAGGTGCAACTCACAGGGGCAGCAGCATTACGCAGCCAGAGCATGGCGTGCTGCTTTGAGCTGCTTCTCCGAGGCCGCTCAGAAAGCGCCAAAGGAGGCTGTATATCATGCCAACATGGCAGCAGCAGCACTCAAACTGTGCCAATACCACACAGCACTCCAGGTACCTGTACTTTTGGCAGTGTGTCGCCTAATTTGCTGGCAGGAACTTTGTTTTCTGAGTCAATTTGTGTTTGCGGAGCCGCTATGTCCGAAGGGTTGTCAGCTTTTTTTACTTCGTAAAACTTCAGACTTTTGCTAAAACAGTCAGACTTTGCTGCCTCTTCACGTGTTGCGCATCAAAAATCAATTTCATGAAGGAACCTATTGTGCCTGGGCTAGCTTTCCCTCTGTGCTATCTCTCCAGGTCCTATGCTAGTACGAGCTCAAATTGCGCAGGTTGCGAGCGCACATACATCAAAAACACAAACACACATGCATGGCATGCACATTTGAATTCATTTCTACCTGGATACGCTCGTTGCAGGCTGCTCAGCGTGCACTTTGCCTGAGTCCAGAAGACCAAAAAGTCCGGGTCAGGGAGGCCAAAGCGCTGGAGGGGCTGCAAAGATGGGCGCTTGCAGAGGAGGCTTGGCAGGGGCTGGCACTAAAGGCATCATTGCCTGGGAAGGCCACAGCCTTTAAAACCAAGCAGGAGCGGTGCAGAGAGGCACGAAAGAAGGCAGAGCTTGAGGGCGCAAGCATGGTGCGTGCTAGGGAGAACTTTCTCTACCTACATTGTTTTCCTCTTCTTTCCATGCTGCATCCGTACCCCATGCTTCATTCATGCAACCTTGAAGTTCAGATCACTCTTTTTTGCTTTTGTTGTTCTTGTAGCAACACCGTGTGGGCTTCTTACCTTGCTCACGAGTGGTCTGCAATATTTCTGGAGTAGGCGCCCTCTTGCAAAAATGAAAGTTTCCCTCATAAAGATGCTCCCTCTAAGATTGGAACTGTGTTATAGACTCTCGTTGCGCACCTGGCGCTGCTATGCCCAGTGCTCTACCCCAGGCGTATCTCATTGCACACCTGGCGTTGCTATGCCCAGTGCTCTTGAAGCCCCTTTTAGAGCTTGGCCTTGACACTCACAAAGTCACCAAGCTTGCTCTGAAGCTTCATACTCGTTCTGTCCAGTGTGCCTATGAGCTTGCGAGCACCAGATGTGCTCTTGAGGAGGCTCCTTTCAACTCTTGTAAACAAGATCAGGCATGGGAAACTGCTAGTAAACCTCCTGATCCCCATTGATTTTTCCTTCCCTTGGTGGAGAGGATATACAGTTATTTCGAGTCTGTCTTCGTGCTGAGCATCATTTGATTGTCAATTTCTGACTGCAATCCAGCAAGCTATGTTAGGTACTGCCTTTTACGCACAATGACAATGACGCCCCTCTTTGCCTTGAATGCAACCTGATAAACATACTTTGGAGCAGAATGCTCCAGTTGGTCGCAAACTGCAAGTATACAAGTCCTGGGGAAATTCATCAGGGCAGCAATCGCCCACAAGTGGTCGTACTTGCAGCGTATGCTGCAGCTGAAGCATTATGCTCTGAGGTGTGCTTAGTGGGCAACTTGGAACAGAAAGGGACATGCTAGCCTGAGGATGCAAGCACCGTCATGGTCACTGGCCAGCAAACTCTGAGACAGCTGACATTGTCCAAGGCTTTCCGGTCTTGCCACACTCCAAGCAGGTCGACGACCGCCCTGCCTTGCCTCAGGGCCCTGTCAATGTCAGCCTCCTTTCAGAGCAGATGGAAGCTGCTCACATTGCCGTATGCAATCAACCACACTCACAGGTACGCTGAGGATTTTTTTGGAAAATGCTGCTTTCCCCAGCCATGAACAGAACTCTAGATTTACTATACACGCAGCAAACTATTTTGCTCAAATAGGCTGGGTGCTTTACAGGAAAGGTCCTGATTAACAAGCAATGTGATGGTGGATCATGAGCTCTGAAGCATACAGTGGCAGTGGAAATGCGCCAACTCCCTTTGAGGACCTCAAGTCCCTCTACCGCCTGAAAATTCCCTATCTCCTTACCTGCAATCTCATCTTTTTTCACCACCACCACCACCACCATTGCCATCATCATCGACTCGTGGCCATCATCATCATCACCACCGTCAACATCACCACCGTCAACATCATCACCATCAACATCACCATCATCATCACCATCATCATTACCGTCATCACCATCGTCTTGGTCAGTGACAACACTAAAAGCAACAATGACAACAGGTCGCCAAGGCAGTGCTGGTGGAGTGCCTCATCCAGTGTGGACGGCTCCAGGATGTCAGAGCTGCCACTGAAAGCCTGGCTCCCTGTTTGCACCAAATCTACCTGCAAGCAGAGGTTATGCTCAGGATGGGGGACATCCACGCCGCTTTGGAGTGAGTTTGCTGCTTGATGATTGAGCCAATTGGCAAATTGAATGGTCAGCCAGAAATGACTGGTCCAATAAGAACAAGTGACGTATTTTTCTCCGATCCAAGGATTGGCTAACATAGCATTTAGGTACAAGCTTGGCCACAGCACCAGCAGCAGCTGCAGCAGGAGCAAGACCATGCTGTTCATAGATAGTTGATCAACAGTGTTTTGTAACCTAGTGGTCATGTCCAGTTGGATGTTGCTTCAAGTTGTGTTCATCTCAGATTTGAAGAGATTTTATTGGTTCAACTGTGCTAATTCTGAACCGGCTTCAGGAAACATCCGTCTCAGCATCATGATTTGCGCGTAACAAACCTTAAATGAAGGAGTTTGATACTTGAACACATGCTTGGCAGCCAGCGGTGCCGAGTGTCAGCAGGATTTGTAGCAGAGCTATTGTTATCTGAGCACCATTCCTAAGGCCATCATGCAGACTTGCTAATGTTAGCAGGTCTGACCAGGACTGCTGTTACCAAGCAGGTCTATTGCTATAAACAGCTTTCACTGATAGCCCGGTAGCATTAAGCAAACCTCTCGGTCATTAGTTTTGAACTGATGTTCATCCCCTAGATCTTGTCTCCACAGATCCGTCCACAGATGAAATAGTCGTTGCAGACATCACAGGTGCTTTGGTTTTCCTTCCAGGTTTCTCAGCAACTATCAGGATGATCCTGCACGGCTACTAGCACCAGGAAACACATCCTCACCAGCATCAACACCAGCATCAGCTGCAGCACCAGCGCATGCGTCTTCACCAGCGCCAGGGCCAGTACCAACAGCAGGCCAGGCCAAGCTTCAGGGCCTCAAGAGCACATGCCTGCACCTGCTACAGCTATGGAATGCTGTTGCTCGCTCCGTGCCCCAACCCACAACTTCCTGTCTGATGCCTGTAAGCTCTATCTAATTGATATCTGCAAGCCCTGCGCTCTACCCCATAGCTCTGCACCCTCTGTCCAGCTCTGTGCTCTGTCCCACAGCCTTGTGTTCAAAGCCTGCAAGCTCTGTGCTCTTTCCCCCAGATGACTCAGTGCTTTGCCCCACAGCTCTGCAATCTATTCAGCTCTATTGGCTGTCCCACTGCTTCTTCTCCTAGGCCTGCGACGACGCCTCAGGCTTTTGGCAGTACAAACATTACAAACCAGTGCACCTCCTCTTTCCTTTGCTCCCAGGGACAGCCCGAGGAGGAGACTGGCGAGGTCAAAGCCAACCACGTTCCAGGGTGCCATGAGTCCACTGGGTCACAGGCACAGCATGTCCAGGCATGCCAGGCCTTGCTAACAGCAGCACAGCACCATACCCCTCATTCCCCGCTGCTGGCAAAAGCACACTGCATGCTTGCTGAGGCGTGGCTTGCAGGCCCAGAGGGGGGGCCAAAGACGGCATTGCAGGTACTTGTAGGCGGGAGGAAGGGATGTCTCAGACATCATGTCTGAGAACAGTGTTGCCTTTAAGCGGTGTTGTTCCTGCTGCTATACAAGGGATGTTTGACACACAAGAAGGTGCAGAGGCAGAAGCATGCATGGACAACATAGGGAGAACTAAAGTGCATGGACAACATTGGGAGGGTCGATGTCATATGTTGTCTGGTGATCTTTGGAATGTCTGCCTCATCATACAACGCGATCAGTGTGAATGCAGAATTCTGAAAGCGTGTCCTCTGAGATTGGGACGGCATACAGAAGGGCGGCCTACTCAAGGATCTTGTTTAGAAGTGGTGCCCCATGGCTAATACTCCTGTTTTTAGGGCCAAAGGCACATTTGTAAGTATGCGTGCGTGCGTGCGTGTTTGTGTGTTCAACCATATTGGTGCGTACAATGTGCCTCAAACAAGATGCTTCCTTTCACTTCTTGCCCTTCAGATACTGTCCCAGGCCCCTCAGGATGAACCATGTATGTGTTCAATCATGTTGGTGCGTACAATGTGCCTCGAACAAGATGCTTCCTTTCACTTCTTGCCCTTCAGATACTGTCCCAGGCCCCTCAGGATGAACCATGTATGTGTTCAATCATGTTGGTGCGTACAATGTGCCTCGAACAAGATGCTTCCTTTCACTTCTTGCCCTTCAGATACTGTCCCAGGCCCCTCAGGATGAACCATGTGTTTTGTGGACGAAGGCATGTGTGGAAAGGGCCTTGGGATTGACGGAGCCTGCCTTTATCACGCTCAGGTCAGTTTGACAATGACCCTTACATGTTGTTTGAATACCTGGAGTTCATGGATATCCTAGGATGATTGGGCATGAATGCAAGGTGGATCGTGAATGAAATACTTGTAAAGCAGATTGGAAGATCTACCTTTGTGCACGCGGCCAGACTTGGCAAGCGTAGTCTTTCTTTCTTTGTTTGTTTCTTTGTTTGTTTCTTTCTTTCTTTGTACCTCACTTCCTCAACAGATGTCTGGTTTTGACAGACCGTACCAACACTCAAAAGTGTGGTTTCTCGTGTAACTAAGGAAGCTTAGATCTCTTGCAGATTTCAATGAGCTGCTGCGCTTCCAATGCATCATTTGTAGTGCACATTGTCCGTATTGTCATCTTTGCTCACGCTCCTCACTTCGTCAATATTCTCCATGTGTACATCATGCTGCACAGGCACCTCCAAACCCTGAGCCCCGGCTGGCCTGGCCTGATGTCAGCTTTGCAGAAAGCGGCAGCAGCAGCAGCAGCAGCAGCCGCCACTCATGATGCTGGGAGCAATGGCTGTAGTTGGGGGGGCAGCAGTACACGGGGCACTTCAAAGGGGCCAGAGGACACAGAGGGAAGCACCGGCAGGGGTTTTCAGGGGGGTGGTGACAGCAGCACTAGCACTAACAGTGGCAGCGGCAAAATGAGCGTCAGCGAGGCATACAGCTTGCTCGGGCTCAGGGCAGAGAAAGGGGGGCACAGTTTCAACAAAGCTGATTTAGGTCGGGCGTTCAGGCGTCAGGCGGCAGTGCTCCACCCCGACAGTGGAGCAGCAAGGGCTGCCAGCATGTGTGATCCAAGCAGGGAAGTAGGTGGTGCATCCTCTGCAGATAATTTTATTCGCTTGCGTGAAGCATATGAGCTCCTGAGTGAGAAGCTGGGATGACAGACTGGGTTCTACCCTTGAAACCTGCTCAAGGAGTCCGTTTGCTCCATTCTCGTTCTGTCGAAAATGGTTGCATAGTCACCTATGCACTAGCACCTGACGCTTCTATCAGCCGGACAATTTATCTTGTAGCCAAGGCGAGGAACACCTTGGCCCCAAATTTTATCTTCTTCAATTGATTGAGATCATTTGGCTGCACCATTGTTCTTGCCTTGGTTGTATAATCCTTCCATTTCTTGCAATCGTGAGCAATACAGTTGATGTTAGGTTGGCATTTACTTTTGTGCTACGCTAGTGGCATTTACTTTCGTGCTACGCTAGTAGCATACTGATGAGCAGAAGCGGGAGCATACAGAGGAGCAACAGCTCAGCACCCGCCTGTCAAACTCACCTAGCAGCACAAAGAAACGGCTGGTAGAGGCCCATGTCATGTGTGGACAGTGTGGACTCATGAACTGGGAACCAGTCAGACGCCCCAGCATGAAAAGAAAAGTCTGCGCCAGCCAAAAGGCAAAGTGAAAAAGAAAAAGAAAAGAAAAGTCTACGCAGCCTCGAGACCGCGTGCATTAAGGGAAGAACCCCTAACAAAAGTTAGAGGCCTCACCAAGAGGCCCTCCACCTAAACTAGCCAAAACTAGCCTAGGAGAGAGCAGGAAGCAAGACTAATGGGGATCCGGGGGATTGGCCGCCATGCCCCTGAGCGCTCGGACTCTCCTTCTCCCATCCTCAGCCGTAGCCGCGCGCCCAGCAAACCCTCCCCTCCCAGATGCTCCCTGAAAACAAAGTGCATGTCTAGTGTTAATGATGGTGGATAATCTTTGGATGGCATGGACACTGAGTTGGGAAGCTAGTGATTCAGCTTTTTGTTTGGTCAATCCCAGATTTATGAGAGGTGTAATTGTATATTTGTTGTAAATCGTGCCACCAACACCAATTAAGATGATGTGCAAAGTCACTTTATTATTCCTGTTTGGGTTTCTTAAGCTGCGTTTTAAGTCTGTTAATGATGTGGGAATGTTGAGTTTGTGCACGCTCCAAGGTGCTGACAGGATTAGTGTCGGAGCAGAATTTAAGTTCAACAAGGTGAATGTCTCTATCTTGTGGTGGGGTCTTGGTAGGATCAAGGTGGGCTTGTCTGCCTGGGATGTGTCGCACAAATAGAGCATCAGGGCGGCTTGTGTGCCGTACAGGTGAGGCAGCGCCATTTGGAAAAACCCAATCTGGAATGGCTCGAGAGGTATTTTCAGGGACTTGTATGCCTTGATCCATAAGTCTGTCATGATTGCAGCCATCCATGCTAATGAGGGATGAGCCGTATCGGCCTTTGCTGAGGGCTACTTCACAGAGACTTAGGGCCGCATGGTGTCTGTTGGTGTGCATCCCACTCATTGTTGGGTTGGTACACCTAAGTAGAACATGATAAATAAAGTGCATTAAGGAAAGGTTCCCTGACTAGCAAGCTAGCAACTCAAAGGGTCTCACCAAAGGGCCCTCAAACCTAAACTAGACACAGCTAGCCTAAGGGAAAGCCAGGAATAGAGCTAATGGGGATCTGGAGGGTTGTCCGCCATGCTCCTGGACGCCCAGACTCTCCTTCTCCTGCTCTCCACGGCCACACGCCCAGCAACCCCACCCCTAGAAGTCCCCTGAAAATGAAGTGCATGCCTTGTGTTAATAATAGCTGTTAATCTTTGGATAGCATGGCAACTTAATTTGGATGCTAATGATTTAGCCTTTTGCCTGGTTAAACCCAAGTTGGTAAGAGGTTTGATGGTCTAGTCATTATGGATAGTGCCTGCGACACCAACTAAGACGATGTGTAAGGTCACCTTGTTCCTGTTTGGGTTTCTCAAGCTGCGGGTTTGGAGCCTGGTTATATTGTTGGTATGCTGGGCAGTTGCAGCTTCTAGAGTGGGAAAGGGGTTGGTATCAGGGCAGATTATAGATTCAACAAGATGAATGTCCCTGCTTTTGGAAAGGATCTTAGTAGGATCAATGTGTGAGGGTCGGCCTGGGATGGAGCGCACATAGACAGCATCGGGGCGGCTCTGGTGCCGGACAGAGGAACCAGTACCAGTAGAGAAAATCCAGTCAGGGATAGCTCGGGAGATGTTTTCAGGGACTTCAACGTCTTGTCCGGGAGCCAGTTCCAGGACCAGTGTTTACCGGGGTACTATTCTGTTCTGAGGTGACATTCGTCATTTTCTTGAGCAAGACTTGAATCAGTTGTACTACTTTCTTTCTAATATCATGGACTTTTTTGTTTGGCTGGCATGCGATGGTAAGACGCTGTTATGGCTGTGTCACTTTCTCAGCCTGACAGCATGTCTCTATTCGTGTATTACCTCCTTACCTCTTTGACCCTAGTATTCCTGAAAGAAAAGAGAAAAAGAATAACTACGTAGGCAGAGAAAAACTCTCCCTACATCAATTAACGAAAAGAAGACACATTGGCTCCGAAGAGCCGTGAGTCCCCTCCACCACAAACTTGAAGCTTAAAAACAAAAAGTGTTAATGGGGGTCTGGAGGGTTACTGGAAGCACCCGGTATTCCTGATCAAGCTAGCATAGACTTTTTTTCTTTTCTTGATCGAGCTAGACACAAGTCCAGCTGCCCTGATGCAAGCATGGTCACTCCTTGCCATACTAACCCAAATAGACCACCCACTTTCGCCTCACATTCCGTGGTATAAGAGGTAACAAAGAGGTACGAAGCAGCAAAACTCCAGTCGGGCAACTTCACAAATATTTAGCTTCCAATGCCTTTTTATTTTTAACTTCCCCCGAGATGAGAATTTCCTTTGGTACTTCTGGTTTTTACTATTATGAGGTGAGGGAGTCTTTCAATTTATGAGGTAAAATTCGAACCAGTTGTATTGCTTCATTTCTGATATTGTGGATTTTTTTGTGAGCTTAGCAGAGACCAGCAGGCTGAGCAGTCAAACCCTGGCTAAAGGTCAAAACCCCATGTAACCTAACCTAACTTCCAAGGCCGCCATATTTAATGCCGAAAAAAAGTTTATTTGTCAATGACAGAAGTCAAATATTGTGAAGATATGAGGCCTGGTGCCCAACTGGAAGTCTCACTGCATCAACTCAGTGAAGTGTGCAAACTACTTCAAGTGCCAAGACCACTTTTCACACAAACCTCCTGGGTGTGGGTGAGACAACCTATACTACCCATACGGAGGGCTTTCAGCCATGCTATTGGACGCACCAACGTGACTTTTTCCATTTGCCACAGCCGAATATAACTTTTCCCTTCATGCATGCAGCCTCTTTTGCTGGCCTAGTCTTTCTACTTCAAATAGAAACATAAATTATTTTTTTCCTTTCTTGCCAAGGCTTTGGTGATGAGAGTTGTCGATTGCCTTCTGAAGAGCGCATCCGGCATTTTAAGTCTGTTGTCTTTTCAAGAGCAATCAAGAGCAAGCTGGAAGGTATGTACTTCATGCAAGCCAACCTTTTGGACTACAATATATATATATATATATATTAGTTCTGAGCTTTTCTATCTAATAAAAGCAATCTCACAAAAATGGAGGGCGCGGTGATGCGGGTTGTGGCTTCAGCAATGTCGAGGTCATGGCCTGCTTCCACCTGCAAAAAAGCAAGAAGACATGCCATGATAGAAGGCATCTCCATGCAGTGCGACGTGGAAAGCATATGGAGCAGGTAAGCATTTGGCTCTCTTACTGCATGGAGCAAGAAAATGTACTAAGCCATGCCATGGCACCCTCAATACATGAAGCAGGTAGGTTTTATGATAAGCGGGCTGCTGGGTTCTTTGCTTCATGGAAATTCAATTGAATGAAAATGCAGAGCGCCCACACCATTAAATTGGGACAAATTTTAATTTTGATCAAAGCATGAGCTTTGTTTCAAAAGAGGATCAATATCACACAACAGATTGCTTCTAACAGCTCATGAAGGGGCATTACTTTTGCTTCCACCCTAGGGTACAATCTCTATGCTCTTCATGCAATCCCTTATGCACCACAGCATCCTGCCAAATTGCAAAACCTAGGAAGTCGAAGTAGAGCAAAGAACAAGCGGTCTTACATGCATGTACCTGGTGTATATAACTGAAGACAAACTGTTTGTGCTCGTTTGACCACCTTTGCTTGACAAGCCAGGCTCTCTGGTAGGGTAAAAGACAAATGCAGTAATCACTCCATACAGTCACAAAGCAGAAAGGAGGCTTATGGCCATGGAGGTGACCTCCT
Source organism: Dunaliella primolecta (assembly GCA_914767535.2). Classification (NCBI taxonomy): domain Eukaryota; kingdom Viridiplantae; phylum Chlorophyta; class Chlorophyceae; order Chlamydomonadales; family Dunaliellaceae; genus Dunaliella; species Dunaliella primolecta. The sequence continues at coordinate 995,367 of OU611760.1, read as the reverse complement.
CATCACCCTTTTTGCATTTCCTTGCACTCCCCAAAACTCTTGCAGATAGCCACGCGTGTTTACTTTGGTGCCTGCACGTCCTTTCTTCCACCCACCATCCCCCACTCCTCTATCTGCATGGTCTCCTCAAGCCGAGAGGCTTCAAAAGCCTCCGCTGGCGTCAGCCGACCATGCAGCAGTGCGGCCGCAATGACTACTGACTTGCATGTGGCGGTGAGCTGCTCCATGGCGACCAGGCGGAACGCGTCCAGGCCTGCATGCAAAGGGAATGGTTGCATGCTTGCTGCATTGAGGTCTGGCGTGCATTTTGCTGCAAGCTGTGCCAGGTGACCAGGCAGAACGGATTTTCCAGGCCTGAGTGCAGGGGATGAAGAAGTTTGGTCAGTTCCCTGAGAGGGCTGCATTGTTCGGTATGCATATTAGGGCCCCAGGGATGAAGGCACGTATGCAGCGGTAGAGAGAGGTCCTGGGGATTCAGGCATGTATGCAGGAAATGAGAAGGGCCCCGGGGTAGAGGTTTGTGTGCAGGGGGTTCAATAGGGCCCTGAAAACGGCTCTGGGGGTGAAAAAGGGCCCTAGGTCTCTGTAATGGCTGCATTGCTTGGTATGCACACGTACTGTACTACTGAAAGCCCCAGCCGGCTTTGGTCAATGGGATCCCTTTTGCATCATCTTTTGCAAGGCAGAAGGTGCGTCTGCACCAGGGGTGGGTCATACGTGAAACGCGTATTTCAACGTATTGTAAGAAATGACGTTTAAATGCATATGCTAAAATGATTATTTGCCAAATGTCAAAAAATGCATGTGTGGGCAGTGCCTCTTCTACGCATTTAACGCATCAAAACGCGCACGGCTGCCCCCAAACCCGTGCATGACCCATCCCTGCACATGAGGCCACCACACCAGATCTACGTTTTTTTCCAAGGCAATGAGAAGCATCTTGTATGTGATGCTAGAATAAATAACACACCTAAGCCTCATCTACAAATAAATCGGTTGAGCAGCAAGCTACACACCATCGCCTCACCTACAACACACTGGTTGAGTACTGACAAATAAAGGTCGAATGACAAACTGTGCACCTAATCCTCAACTCTGAAAACCATCTTCTCCAGAGCAGAGGGGTGGCAGCATAGGCATCTTCCTTTGTTTGGAAAGCAGCAAGGGGGGGGGTGCAAGCCCAGCACCCCTTGCAGAGTGCTTTGGTGGGCATCGTGCTTCACCTTCACCCTCTTCAGTGGAGCACGTGCGCAGGGGCTGTGTTTAAACTAGGGTTTAGGATTTACTGTGGAGCCTTTCTTACCCACGCAAGCTGGCGTCCTTCGGGACATATGTTAAAATTGGAACGATACAGAGAAGATTAGCATGGCCCCTTACCCATGCAGGCTGGTGTGCAGCATAGGCTTGCGCTTTTTTCTTTGGCCACAACCCCTTCAGGTGCCCCACGAGGTGCACCTGACAGACCATCAGCAAATGCAGAAACCCGGCAGCACGTGCAGGAGACTGCAGGCACCTACTGCCCCACTTGCCTTCCAAGAACCTCCTCACAGCAGAGATGGCTTCATTGCTCTGCGAGGGCCCAGCAATGCTGTCGCTGGCAACGAGGCTCCAGCCCAGCGTTTCATGCGCCCATGCCAATAGGGGGCTGTACATCTGCAGCAGTAAATATGAAAAGCAAAGCATGATGAGCAGCATCAAAGAAAGCAGGCCATTGACGGGTACAGCAGCAGGGTGTCTGCCCAGATTTTGATGCGCTCATGACAGCAGGAGGCTGTGCACTTGCAGCGGCAAAGCTGTGGCGAGCAAGGCATTCCAAGAGTGATCAGGGAAAGGTGACTGCCCCCATACAAAGGGGCACTGTTTCAGCCAAAGCTGTGGCGAGCAAGGCATTCCAAGAGTGATCAGGGAAAGGTGGCTGCCCCCATACAAAGGGGCACTCTTTCAACCAAAGCTGTGGCGAGCAAGGCATATTCCAGGAGTGATCAGGGAAAGGTGACTGCCCCTATACAAAGGGGCACTGTTTCAGCCAAAGCTGAGGCGAGCAAGGCATTCCAAGAGTGATCAGGGAAAGGTGACTGCCCCCATACAAAGGGGCACTGTTTCACCCTAAGGCCTCTTTTGTGCGTAAGCCTGCAGAGAGCTGCACATCTGTGGCCGCAGCTCCCTTGGGCAAGGCAGCAGCTATTCCAGGATAAGAGGACGGCAGTGATTAGGGTCAGCCGAGACGCCTTATTGCAAGCCTCATCAAGGCAAGGCAGTAGGCGTTCCAGGGTTGCAGGCAGGAGGCTGTGCACTAATTGCTTTCCAGCCAACACGTCTGCCATAGCAGGTGCTCATCAAGGCACAGCAGCTGATCCTCCAGAAATACAGGAAGGCAGTGACTACGTTCAGCCAAGACACATGCTGCAGCAGCTCATCAGGGTAAGGCAGCAGATGCTTAAGGGGGGAGCTTCCATCCCCTCCTCCTTCCTTCCTTCTTCCTTCCTTCCTAAATATGACGGCGACTCGGTCCAGTCAAGACGCCCAACTGCTAGCCTTATCGAGGCGAGGACCCGCACGCGTGTTGGTGGAGGGTGCTTAATTATTGATTTGTGATTCTAGCTGCTCAGGAATTGTCAACGTGCACCTCTGCAGAATTCAGCATGGCAATTGAGGTGATGCACAGAATGTGGGAAGCCATTTTGCAATGCAGCAGAAAACTTAAAGTATACATACATATAAATCGTCGATTCCAAAACAAGTGGAAACACGCGTGGTTTATTGTGATGCTTGCAACCTCTTGTAAGCTGCATCTCGCCAGCAATGCCTCGAGTTGCATGCTCATCGTTTCAACCTGACTTCACTTCAAGCGCAGTCATAGCTCAAGCACCCACCTCTGCCTGGCGATCAGCAACCTTCCCAGGCTCATATCTACAGCAAGTCACATCTGTGTGGGCATACTTTAGGAGGTCCTCAATGAGGCGTTCCCGCGGCTTTGGCTGCAGCAAAAAAAGGAAATCAGCACTGTCATGGGGCATCCATGCGGCAAAAAGCATACAAAAGGCTGCCAGCGCTGCAATGAGGCATGCGTGCTGCAATAAAGAGAGCGACAGCCAGCACTACAATGCGGCAAAAAAGGGTAAAATACACTGCTAGCACCGCAATAAGGCAGTCAGCTTTGGCTGCAGCAAGAAAACAAAGGCAAATGCAGCCTGTGAGAGGCATTCGTACAGCCCCAAATGCACTCAAATGACGCATGTGCAAATCAATCAGTGTGCACCAATGTTTGGTTCTATCCAATTAAAAAATATTGCAATTCAAGGCTGCGATCACAGAGTGGAAAACCTTTCCTTGCTCCCTTTTCGTAGAATGGGCTGGCTGCAGCATCTGTAAGCTTGCTATTGGCACAGGTTTGCCCCTGAGACCATTCACTTTGCGCTTCACTAGTAAACAAGGAAAAAAGCTTGCTATCGGCACGGGCTTGTCCGTGACGACATTCATTTTGTGCCTCACAGTTAACAGCTCGAGCAGGCAAAAAATACAGTCTGTCCTTAGATTTGCAGATGTTGGGATCAAAGTCAAACAATACTGTACGTTGCTCAGTTACTGCTGCTCTTCTGTCCCAGCTTGTAAGGCGTGTTCTCTAAAAAAGGGAAGATGGTAACCTCATTGCAAGAGCCGCAATCAGGGCACATCACACTTCTCACTTGCAAACAATAATGCTGTTTCTTCTGAAGAGGCAGGGAGCCAAGCATTTTCAAAGTCCTGTGCACCTATTCAATTGAATGAGCATAAGATGACAAGAGCAGCCAGGCCCTTTCCTTGCTTGTTAAGTTGTGTGAAAAGGATGCGTGCCCATCTGCTCTGTCTACCATGATTGGATTCAGCAGCAGTTGCCAATGGAAAAAAAGAGCAAAGTTTACAGTTTCAACGCTGCAAACTATTCAACAAAAAAGTTGAAGTCTCTCTCTCTCTCTCTCTCTCTCTCTCTCTCTCTCTCTCTCTCTCTCTCTCTTTTGCTTCAGCTAAGCTGCCCTTGTAGGCAGGTACAGCTATGTAACCCTATCCTATCCTATCCTATCCTCTCTCTCTCTCTCTCTCTCTCTCTCTCTCTCTCTCTCTCTCTCTCTCTCTCTCTCAATCTCAGGAGACACAGAGGGCCCAACAGTTGTCAATCCTTGTTGATCTCACCCACCTTGTCGATGGCCATGGCTGCAATGCTCATCATGGGCATGGTGTGCGGCTGAGGCTTCCCAGATTTCTGAAAAGCAAAAACACATGAACTTGCGGCTCAACCATCCTAGGTGAACGAATGAGATCAGTTTTAGTCTTGGCTACACAGTGTGTCTTCGCCACTCCGCAGTTTCTTTTGGTGGATGATTTGAGCGAAGGTGATGGAATGAGTGGCTTTATGCTTCTGAAAATTTTGGTGCGAAAGAGAGATAGTGACCCAAAGCATCCATCCTCCTAGCACCCACAACGCTTTCGGGATTGACGCCATTTCACTCATTGGGGGGAAAATTTTTTCAGGCCCCAGGGAGTCTCAACATGTGGCAAGAAGTGCAAGCACACATGGTTAAGCAAGTGTGTGTGCGTGTGCGTGCATGTGTGTGTGTTTGTGTGTGTGAAGAGGAATTTTAGTAGTCCCTGGTATGACAAGTCATGGTGTCCTCCATTAGAATTTTGAATGAGCAGGCTTTTGTCTTGACCAATTTTCATCCACATCAAAAGCTAGGAAAACAGAGAAGGATCATGCTACCTGCGCATATTTACCTGCCATTCCCACTCTGCAGCGATGGCAAGCGCAAGGGGGTGTGTGGGAAGGATGAGCGGGTGCCTACCAGGTGTTTTTACAGGCCTGGAATCCAAAGCTACTTGATACCCTGCCTGCATTGAGATGAAGAGGACGAGTTGGTAATAGTGATCAATGAGAGAGACAAAGGACTGCATGGCTGGCTTCAAGCTTGCATATCCTTGAACTCAGTCAATGTGCAGGTGCATTGCAGGAAAACCTTCAGAGGCTGATAAATTAAAGACATGCACACCATATGTCACCCACCTCTCCTGCATTAAGAACCGTGACAGTTTTGTAGAAGCGGTTGCGCCTGCGGTGCTGTCCAGCAGTATCCGAGTTTGCTTGAGCCAAGGCAGATGGAGGGCTGTTGTTAGAGTTGGATTGTGGTGAGGATGATGCAGGGGCAGAGGTACTGGCTCCATGACTGCTGAAACAGCGCAGGCACTGGGCTTGATCAAAAACGGTTGGGAGCAATTTGTTCCGCAGCAAGGATGCAGGGCTGGGCCCCGACATGTTTAAAAGAAATAAATAAATGTAAAATTTGATTTCCCTGATTCGGTTAGACAAGCTCAAGTGATTTTTTGAGGGCCTGAGCATCCATGAGCCTCAAAAGGATACCAGGGGTTGCCCATGCCCTGGGCTGCAGGAGCAGTCACATGGTGAGGGAATCGCAAATGCACACCAGCTCCACTCATTCACTGCTTTATGTTTTCCCTGCATGTTATTGTTTAGCGCAAACACACACACACACACACACACACACACACACACGCACACACACACACACGCACGCACACACACACACGCACACACACACGTACACACGCACGCACATGCATACACACAAATAAATACTCACGCACACATCATATACCACACACATAACATGCACACACCGCGCACCATGCGTTACAGGCATGCACCATGTGTTACGGGCTTGAGCATGCTGACACACTCGCTCCAAACCTTTTGAAATAAATGTGTATGCTGTGGGCTCCCTTGCCCAGCTGCAAGTACGCATGCAAAACAGATGTTGCACACGAGCATATTATTTCTGTGTGTGAACTCTTACACAACCACAGGTGAAGGACCACATCAAGAGGCTAACAGTGCAGGAGCATGAGGTCGACAGGACTCTTTTTAAGGCCATGGCCTCTGACACCTCGCTTCCATTGGACATGCGCCTTCAGGTACGTGCAGGCAATCAAGTGGACCCAGGGTGAAAGAAAAAAATACTGCGATTGGTCAGAGAGCCTTCTCAGGGCCTTACACAGGAAGCATATGCCCCTTGGGGTTATCAATTGGGTTTAGGGTTTAGGAGTTAAATCCTTATCCTATTATATGGACACGCATGCAAACCATTCAAATGGAACCAATGGACTCAGGCTAAATGCCAGCCCCTTGTGTGTGTACATGTACGTGTATGTGTGTGTGTGTGCGCGTGCGCGTGTGCGTGTGTGTGTGTGTGTGTGTGCGTGTTTGCCTGTCTGTCTGTCATACATGCATAGAAACGTACATACGTCTATGTATGCATGTGTGTATGCTAATTTAATTGTACAAATTGTATGTGGGTAAATATAATTTGAGGAGTTTGTGACTGTTGGTCTCATACACTCCCTCCCGATTAGTGCTTCCCCACTTGCCTGAGCTGCTGTGCATTGCTGCTCAGCATTGTAACCTGAAATGGTGCCTCATTGCCTGAAATGGTACCTAATGTAAAAGAATAGTAGCCAAAGACCGGTGTATTATGAATTAGGTTCAGTTGTGCTTGCTGGTCCGGGTCCAAACGGAACTTAGTGCTTGTAATTAAAGCTTTCTTGATCACAGCCCCCGCCCTTTCCAATCTCCCAACCCCCCACCCTCCCAGGAAAGAAGACCCACCAACCCATTTTATGTGCAACAGAATTGCAGGTTGTCATATCAAGTATTCTGAAATGCCAAGCACCTAGCAGCTATGCAGGTCTGCAGGTTTACATGAAGAAGCCATTGCTCAAAATATTTTATGTGTAACATAATTGCGGGTTATCATATCAAGTACTCTGAAATGCCAAGCATCTAGCAGCTATGCAGGTCTGCAGGTTTACATGACGAAGCCATTGCTCAAATGCATGCCTGCTAGGCTAAAACTCCAAGCACCTAGCAGTCATGGCCATCCAATTGCTCGTTGAATGCTTGTTGTATTGCACTCTTACTGGCATCATATGGATCATCCACATGAGTGTCTTTGTCTATGAACCCACCAAAGACAATTCTTTCCAATTCTGTTTCCAGCGCACTGAATTCTAGTAAGGAAATGGTGCGTTATAGTTCGGACAGCATGACTTTGTCTCTGCTAGCATGGATACATGTTTCCTACTTCACTTTAATGAGGCCTGAACTGTGAGGTGCCTTCTACTCGTGCAGCCTGACATCGCAAGAAAAGCTCGAAGAGCCTGTGTGGAGTCCTTATTTCCCTGATTTTCTATGCACCCTTTTTCTTAGGAACAGTTTTGGCTTTCCAAAGGTAAACTTCACCATACAAAGATCACACACACACGCACACGCGTACACACACACGCGCGCACACACACACGCACACACACACACGCTGCTGCAGGTGCAGCGCCTGTTTGAGACAAGCATGCCACGAGATGCTGCCCCCAGCCGCGTCAAAAATCGCTGCGTGCTCACTGGCCGTGCGCACAGCACGTTGCGCTTTGCACGCGTTTCGCGCATAATGGTGCGGCAGCTGGCACATTATGGCCTTCTGCCTGGTGTCAGCAAGGCATCTTGGTGAAGGCAGCTTGTGCTCTGTGGCCGACTGATCAGTGTGTGGGAAGGGAAGGAAAGGACAAAGCATTTCAGGACAGGATGGTAAACGCAAAGCATCCCAGAACAGGATGGTAAACGCGTAGCATCCAAGGACAGGACGGTGGATGCATAGCATCCCAGAACAGGATGGTGGTTGCATAGCATCCAAGGACAGGAACCAAATTATATGCCCACTGTGTCCCGCCTCAGGTCTGAGCAGAGTATCCTGATGACGGGTGCCCTTCTTTCTCCCTAACAGTGTGCTGTCTACTTCCTGCTGGTGGTGTGGGCCACGCAGTGTGTCCTGGTGTGGTTATTTTTCCTCCTCACCCACTGCGCAGCGTGTCATACAGTGTGCGTATAATACAGTGTGCGGGTCACAGTGCGTCCTGGTGTGTAGTGGGTGTAGTGGGTATAGTGAGTATAGTGCGTGCAGTGGATGTTGTGGGTATTGTGGGTATAGTGTAGTCGGTATAGTCGGTGTAGTGGGTATAGTGGGCTCAACACTGTACTGCACGGCAGGCAGCAGCCCCTCCCTCCGCTCTTCTGGCTACAGCCCTGTATGGTCCAAAGTGCAGCAGCAGCAGCAGCAGCAGCAACAGCATCCGTGCGTCATTTTCAGCATGTCCTCAGAAGCAGCCTCCACACACAAGCACATGTGGGTGCCAAGGCAATCTTCTGAGTGGAGCATTGGCTCTCAGTTTGTGCAGTGCATGAGCAGTCAAAACGAGGCGTTCAATTTCTACTGTCCAAAACAGGAGAAGGTGTCCAAATACCTTGCCTGTAACTCTCTGCCATCAGTGCCTGGTGGGAACTGGATGCAGCCAAGAGACCTCATCTGTAACTCTGCCATCAGTGTCTGGTGGGAACTGGATGCAGCCAAAATACCTCATCTGTAACTCTCTGACATCAGTGCCTGGTGGGAACTGGATGCAGCCAGGGTCAGTCATTTGCTGTGCGGCAGTGCCATGCTCCCTCTCTTCAAGATTATGCTCCAATCCTTTACGACAGGCCCGTTCCCTGCCAGTGTGCACTGTTCATGCAGCATGGCTGACGCTGGGGGCTAAAAATCATGGCATGGGTGTGTGTACCAGTAAAATGTATGAGTGTGTATGTGTCATTTGTCTTCTTGTTTTTCTATGTATAGTTGAAGCTACTAGAAATGCTTTTCATGGTGGCGGCGCATTGACTGGCCAATTTTAGAATTCTTCATGCAATATAAGAGAATATTCAATTCAAGCAAATCGTGTGCCTACCCTGCATGATTTGTACAAACATTTGGATGATTTGTAAAATTGCATGCTTCTAGCTTTCATCAAGGAAAGGTATGGACATCGGAAAGTTGTTGTCCACTGAGGCTGTTTTTGAAGGGAATGCCATGGCTATTCCTGCCTATGAGCATGAAAAGGAATCCCTGTAACCTACCAGGTTAATCAATGGACCATAAGCTGGAGGAAAAGAAGCTTTCTTTCGTATGGCTGATATCTTAGTTGTTAGCTAAGGTTCCATGAAGATTTAGATTTACACAGGGGGACCTTCAGCCAGACTGTTCGGCTGATCGGCCTGTGACTGGTCCTCGCCGGCCAACATAATGTCCATAAGCTCAGAAACAAACGAAAAAAGCTTGTTGTTGTGTTGCAAGAGGAAATCATATGCAGCCTGGACACTGGCTTGTCGCATAAAAGGTTGCTCCATTGAAAAATCACCAGAGAAACAGTTGAACAGGTAAGCATACTTTCTTCTCAAAGTACAAACATCTGCGTCTCTGCACACCAAAAGGGCATGAGCCTCATCTTGAATCTCATCACAAGAACAGCGATCACACAAAAGAGTGTTCCGAGTATCCCAAGATGCTGTCTCCACCTTCAGTGTGTGTGCCCTAAGTCTGAAACGGCTCTCTCTCTCTCTCCATGAAGACAAAAGCAGTAAGAGGAGAACGAAGGAAGTTGGAAGCGGCATTTAAAAAAAAAGAGACTGTGCCAACCGGGTCCGGCTGTCTGCACTTTTGGGACAATCTAAAGGTGGAAAAAGGGTGCACTGTTTTCTCCACTTCATGTGTCGCACCAGAAGACCACATGTGATAGCATGTAATAGCCAACTGGCAAGTCAAGTAAAGGCTGTGTGTAACATGTTTCCCTGACCATAAACTTGAAGTTTGCCAGGCCGCCTACAGGTCACGGGAGAGACAAAGGCCTCCTGTCAAATCGACTGACTGCTAGCCTGTTCATAAAAAAAAAACAAGAAAAAAAATAATGTAAAAAGGACTCCTATAAAGGACTGATCGGATCATGTTTAAAAGAAAAAGAAAAGTCTACGCAGGCCACAGGCCTCGTGCATTAAGGAAAGGTCCCTGAACTAGCAAGCTAGCAAAGGCCTCACCAGAGGTCCCTCAAAACTACACGACCTAATAATGTTACAGGCTACAGGAAAGAGAAAGCCTCCGATCAAAATGGTGAATAGCAGGCAGGTAAGGAGCCATCGGAGGAGAAGGATGGGGTAGAGGGAGGTGAGGGCCAGCGATGTCCGCCTACAAGGGCAGCTGAGCAGAAACACTGGGGCCTGTAGCCAGACCTGGCCAAAAAATGCTTAACTCATAAAGCCTGGACTAGAAAGATTAGGTAACAAGTCATGTTTGTTGCGTTCTGATGTTTGATGAAATAGCACGAGGTAGATCGCGCTCAAAGGCTTTAAAGTTGTTAATACGAATGGATGCTCACTGATGATTTCTGGCAGAACATTTGATGAACAGCGTACCCGTATGTTAAAAAGGACTCATTTCAAATATTCCCGTGCAAAGCTCCATGTTCACTGTCCAGGTGTTAAAGAAAAAGAGAGGACTATGCCAGCCAAAAAGGCTGCTTGCTAGGTGTTCATCAGAGCGCGCCTAAAACATATTGCCAATTAGTTATGTGAATAGCTAATAGTGATTATTAGTGCTCGGCTGCAAGGGCGGCATGCTCTTTTTCAGGATAAAGAAAGGGATGCATATTTCCTTACATGTGCCCAGGACATAGTGCTATCCCAGAAGGGCCTCTGCAATTGATAGGTATTACTGTACCTGAACACACCGTGGCACCAATTTATAGCTGTACTTGCCATATAGCCTTTTCCCTTGTACCTTGTCTATGAGGATAGCGCAACATGCTCTTTTCAAATGCATGCACCTGCTATCTCCTCAGCGTAATGATTCTTTGTTCATGGGAACTCTTGTCCTCCCGCTAGAAACTACCTTCACTCAGATAGGAGATAACCTCCTGCCTAACTTCTCATTCACAAAAGTGCCTTTGGCATGCCAACTTTCTTACAAAGCAGCAACACACTCCATCTTTTTCTGCATCCTTACTCCTTTCTCTTGAAGAGATTGGTCGCCTTTCCTAAAGGCCTTTTGCGTGGAAATGTCCGGACTGGTTTGGTTGCAGGCACCTTTTTCGCTTCAGCTGAGCTATTCTCATAGGCAGGTACAGCTATGTAACCCTTTCCTTTTCTTTCCTAAATCACCTCTTGCTTCTGTGGCCTGTTGAGGAAAGAAAAGAAAATCTACGCAGGCCAAGTAGACTTTCCCTACACCATGCTGCTGCCGTGCTGCAGTACCTGCTACCCATGCGTGCAGCTGAGCATGAATTCCGATGTCCCAACACCATCATGAAGGGATGGGATTTTAATCATCACCTTCAGGTTGCTAGGTGCAGGTTTCGTTGCTTGGGTTCTAGGAAACCTTGCGAGCCCTTCCAACACCTCAGTGCAGGCCGAGTTGGGCAGCAGCACAAGCAGCTGCTCTGTAAGCCTCCACCGCAGCAGCACAAGCACCTGCCTTTCCTGCCCCACCACCGGTACGTACAGCAACAGGAGTGACAGCAGCAGCGTGTGCATCAGCAGCAGGAGTGACAGCAGCTGTGCCTGCCCCACCACCAACACAAGCAGCAGCAGCAGGAGCGACAGCAGCAGGAGCAGCAGCACCTGTATACATGCATGCACAGGCAGGTACCTTTGGAGGAACCAAGAGGCACGGACAAACTGCAGACCAAGAGAGCCAAGCCCGAGCACATAAGATTGTGCAGGCAATAAAAGCAACGTGGGTCCCAAATAGGAAGTATGGGGTAGTGAATGGGGGAGTCCGAGATCCGTCCAAGAGCTGAGCCATGTGTAGACCAGATCTGTCAGGGTGCCTGATGGCTGATGGTCGCTGATAGGTTGCTTAGAGTCTTGTGAACACTGTTCATAGAGCTTCAAGCAATGTAATACACTTGATATCTCATTCTAATACGTGAACAATCCAGGCTGTTGCTGCGGCCACCTTTCTTGAAACATTACAATGCATCCATGACAGTGGATGCTAAGAATTGAAGTACGAACTTCGTATGATATGCTTGAAGCATATCATGAGCATGTCTGTCATGGCCTCTTGGGACATTTTTTCAAGTTGTGCTGTTCTTAATTTCTGCACATCACGTGGAATTCATCTTCACATGCTCATTTCATTTCATTATAGAGTGACTGTGCGCATTATGCGCATGATGTTTCTTTCAGCAGTTAACACTTCTGAGCTCAGCCCAAGACGTCGTTTCCACGCTCAGTCGACATTGATACACAACTTTGGTTTGGTTATAGGCACCTTTTTGCTTCAGCTGAGCTGCCCTTGTAGGCAGATACAGCTATGTAACCCTATACTATCCCAGGGAACCTTGTAGGCGAATATAACAATGTAACCTTACCTTCACCTTTATCTTTAGGGAACCTTTAATTTCATGCACGCAGCCTCAGGCCTGCGTAGACTTAGCTTTTATAGGAGTTCTTCCCTTAATGCACGCGGCCTCGAGACTGCGTAGACTTTTCTTTTTCTTTATAGGAGTGCACAGCTTTCTTGGTGGCGTATTATATCCTCTCTCTTTCTTGTTGCATGGCTGACACAATGCTGGATTTGCATTTCATAGGTGACTTAATTGCTCTTCTATACCCCTGAGTTGATGTGGCTCGCTTTAATGTCTTATGCAATTGCTAAGTACCTCCTTTACGATCCTTGCTGTTCACCAAATGCCTGGAATTAACTGTTGCAGCTACTGCAGTGCAGTAAGGCTAGTTGCTGCTGGTATTGCCAATAATACGGGGCCCAGGTTTTGTGGCCTTTTTTTATTAAGAGGAGGAAAGAAAACATCACCCTTGTACCTATCAAAATTAGGTAAAGACATAGTGAGAACAATGCAGCGGCTGAGCAATGTGTGAAGAGGCGTCCACCTCAGATGCCTTTTTGTGCTTTGGCCCATGGGCTTGCATGCATGCCATAGCCTGGTGATCTCTTGATCCTCTCCTAGCATAATCCGAAGGAACCTAAAATGCCCTGTCTGGTACTGTCTTGATGGCGTGCTCAGGTTATGCAAAGCCCTCCCAAAGTACTCAAAAAGAGAGAGAGAGAGAGAGAGAGATTGCCCATAAGCATTGAAAGATAAGCGAGACGATTTAGTCCCTAGTGGGTAAAAAAAGGCAGCCTGCCAATGCAGTACAAGGGATTGGCAAAAAAAATGCCAAGAATGCCAAATATTCCAGTAAAGTTTATGCCCAGCATGGGTGAACACGCAATTAATGCATACTGTACACAACTGAGGGTCAACGCTCATAAAAGCATACAAAATTTTTGATAAAAGGATTCTGGAAATTGATGGAAGCGGTAAAAGCGTGCAGCTGCATGAAAAATATGTACATAAGACATAGACCAAGTCACGTCACACCATTGCTTAGCTGCCAAGCTGCAGCTCAATTGAGAGCTACAGACTTAGAAGGCGCTCATTTCCCTGAGGACGCTTGCAGCTTTGCCAGCAGCTGCTGCTTGGCCACATAGAAACGTACAATGTCTTGGTCAGCCTCTGGGTTACCTGCAGAGGAAATATACGCAAGCAAAGTCTGTTCAATGAAGTGCAAGGTAAAGTCAAAGTTCAAAATGGAAGGGCAAAGCGAGCACATGAAGACTCAACTTGGCAACTGCAAGCATGTGCCAGGGAGGGATGCAGTTAACAAGACTTTTGGGAACAACACTTGTAAACACAAACAGCAAGAATGTGCACATGCAATCATCTGGTTTGAAAAGGATCCTTTAGCCTTGGCTCAGTGGTGACAGGGCGGCCTGTGCACGACAAGAAAAAGTTCTTGCTGTCATCCAGACTGTCCTTTGCTGGTGCGCAACCCTGTGCATCTTGCTTGCATCAAACTCAACGTGAAATTCTTCTGGCACCTCAAACCCCATAAACACCTTTCAAAATTTGTACTACAACCCTCAAAGTCCTCCCTATGCTGGACTGCTTTTAGACCACCAATTGAAGTTCACAGCTGCATGCATGTACATTACTAATGCATTTTTTGGTCTTTCTGAAAAACCTGATCACCATACCATCAAAGCCTCCCAAACACACCACCACAGATATGAATGCATTGTGCATCCGACCATCCAACCGCGACTGAGATGAAACTAAAACCTAGAGGCACTCGCTGCGCAGCACCAACATAAGAGTTCCGGCTGCTTGGCTTCCAGAGCCTTGGAATTTAAATCTGTGGCCTTCTTACAAAATCAACCAGCCCATAGAACGTCCAAACACTTAGAGCATGCAGTGCAAACACTTAGAGCATGCAGTGCAGCAAAAGCCCTCACCTGTGAGGTAGGGCCGCGCAGCTTCCAGGACCTTGGGGTCCACACTTTTCAAGTCCAAAGGAGGTGGGGCAGCGTGCCCTCCTGCAGAGGCAGTGGTGCCTTGGCCCTGGACACTGCCAGTAAAAGCAGAGTTTGCTTGGGCGGGGCTTTCGCCCCATGCAACGCGCACACCACCCCCTGCGGCACTAGGCCCAGGGGCACCGGCCGAGGCACCTGCGAGTGAAGCACACACAGGGGAGATGCAGCAGAGTTGTGACACTGTGAATTCGTGCCCGCATCTGCTCTTGGCAACGGTCACAGACGTTTGTATGATTCATGGGGCTGTGAAGAGACATGAAGTGGCAAGGAGGGTGAGATGCATGGGGTTCTAGAGCAGGTGGGAGGAGGAGAAGAGCGAGAACAGGGACTTGCTGTTGCGGGGCATGCAGCACCGCCTTGGGGAAGTTCTTTTTCAGCAACTGCAAGTGAGGCACAAGCAGGGGAGCACCTGCAAGTGAGGCATAAGCAGGGGAGCTTGTGGTATGCCATCTTTGCAAAAGGGCCATGCTGATCTTCTCTGCATCACTCCAATTCTAGCATATGTCCCAAAGGACAAGCAGGGGAGATGCAGCAGAGTTGTGATGTTGTGTAGTAATACCCTGCATGTGCGCTTGGCAACGGTCACAGAGAGCTCACGTGTGATTCAGGGGGCTGTGAGAAGGCATGAAGTTGCAAGCAGGGTGAGGTGCATGGAGGTCTAGAGCAGGTGGTAGGGGGGAAAGAGCGAAGACAGGGGGCAGCAGTTTTTAGGCCTGGTCTGGACTAGCGCTCTTGAGTTCCTCCTAGTGCCAACCTGTCCATCCACCCTCACCCACACACCTGCGCGTGCCAGTGCCGCCGCCCCCGCTGCGGCTGCAGCTGGTCTGGCCCCTGCGCCTGCTGAGTAGTCGACGGATGCAGAGGGTGAGCTCATGCTGCTGCCATTGCTGCTCGCCCTTGCCATGTCGCCCATGCTGCCCCCGCTTGAGCGTGGCTGGAAGTTATAGGCACCATTTGCTGCAGCTCCAAAGTTGCTGCTGCCACTGCCGCTACCTCCTGCGGCTCCTCCTGCACCAGTGTATGCTCCGGAGGGCATGGGGGGCCGGGTGGTGGGGACAGTTGATGTGGTGGGGGATGCGGGCATGCTTGGAGGGGCGGCCCAAGCCTGACGAGGACCTCGAGGGGTGCTGGTCTGGCTGGCCTGCAACGCATGAGCATATGACGATGCACATCCTATGCACGGACAGTTATTTTGTTGATGGAGCATAGACTCCAGGGAATTGCAGTGCACCAGAGGAAGGCCACGAGGGGTGCTGGTCTGGCTGGCCTACAACATGTATGAACATGGCAATCCTACGCACACACAATTATCCTGTTGGCGGAGCATAGACCCCAGGAACTTGCTTGCACCAGACCACCAGAGAGGAGGGCCACGAGGGGTACTGGTTTGCATCATGTTTCAGCACAGCAAATTCATAAACGCACTAGTATTTTATTTGTTGATGGATCAGAAAATCCAGGCAATGCCGTG
This sequence comes from Dunaliella primolecta, assembly GCA_914767535.2. NCBI lineage: Eukaryota > Viridiplantae > Chlorophyta > Chlorophyceae > Chlamydomonadales > Dunaliellaceae > Dunaliella > Dunaliella primolecta. The sequence goes on along the minus strand of OU611760.1, from coordinate 979,617 downwards.
AACCAGATGAGGGCCACGAGGGATGCTAGTTTGGCTGGCCTGTATCGAAGTATAGGAACACTAAGTCCCACTTACTCAGCAAAAGGGTACCGATACACCCACTTAATATAAGGTTATACACATGTACTGTAATTTACCAGAAGAGGTTATCTGAGGCCCAAAATTGTCTGTCTTTTGCATGCCCCCTGCATGGGTGTTTACAGCACGAGGGTTTGAAAACTGCCAGCTAAGGGAAACATGCCGAATTAGTTGCGGTGTGAACCCTACTTTTTGACCACCAAATCTCCATACCCGATCACCCACTGCACCAAATTGGGTGCTCATTGGTGATTTGGAGTCCTTGTAACAGAAGAATATCATTGCAAAAGGAATGGAGTTAAAAGACCCATGCTTGTTAGGTTGATGGCCCCCCCCGAAGGTATCAAATTGTGTGGTGCCATTGGAGCTCCATACGTTGGCCTAACACGCAGATTTTGGCTTGAAACTTGGTTGGACCCACTTTCACAGTCATTGCACAGCAAAATTTGCCTTTTTCCAGAAAAGGAAAAGCCTCAAAGCGCTCGTGTCCATGGTGGCAATGTTCACGAGCTGCAAGAAGCGATAGCCATTGAATGCTTGCTGTGGCAAGAACAAATCTCCAATGCAGCGATACTGTGGGTGAGTTCCCATAAACAGAAGTGTTAAACATTCATCCCAGTGTTCTGTAATGCAACAGCACCACGGGGAGCTCTGATGGCAAGCGTCATCAAGAGAGTCCTGGCTCAGCACCATAAAGCTGCCCAGCATGGAAGGGACTCTGTATGCAAGGGACCCAACGCAAAAAATGACATGCGCAGCAATGGCTCTGTGCGCAGGACTGAGACTGTGTGCAGGTGCTTGATTGACCAGAAGTGAGGCACACGTAAAAATAAAGTTGAGCATACCTGTCCTTGAGGTATGCTCCCGCTGCTTCTGCTGTTTGGCTCTACTGCCATGCCTTGCTGTTGCTGCTGCTGCTGCTGCCGTTGCATGAGCCCCATCCATTGCTCAAAGTCTCGCTGCAAGCGCAGCCGGCTCTGCTCCAGCAGCATGTGCAGGTGCTCGATCTCCTTTTTGTGTTCGCGCAGCTGGTCAAACGCATCCTTGTACTTGCCTTTCTCCTGTGGGTGCGCACACAAGATGGATTCAGCATGTGCAGGCTCACGATCTCCTTTTTGCGAGTGCGCATCTGGTCAAACGTGCCCTTGTACTTGATCTTCTCCTGTGGGTGCACACACAAATTGGATTCAGCATGTGCAGGTTTGCGATCTCCTTTTATATTCACGCATCTGGTCAAACGCATCCATGTCCTTGCACTTTTCCTGTGGGTGCGCACATCAGCTGGATTCAGCATCTGCAGGTGCGCGACCTCCTTTTGCGATTGCGCAACTGTTCAGATGTGTTTTTGCTATTGCCTGTCTTCTGTGGGTGCGCACACAAATTGGACTCTGCGTGTGCAGGTGTTCTAGTAGATGCATGCCTCTATTTGAGCCCCTGGGGCTTCCATTCCTGAACCTTGTCTTAGCCCCATGCATGCTGGAACCCTCCAATTCTTTAAGGCCTCATTTCTTTTTCTGAAACATCATGAAGTGAACAACCAAATCGTTTCCCTCCATTAATGGGCGCTCCCACTGTTGGACATCTCAGCATGCACACAGTGCGCAAATCCTACTAGCATTGACACACACATGCATATAAACACAACACATCTGTTGACAATTCCTCCACTCTTCTTTGAAAAGGCTGACTCGTTGCCAACTAACTTTCGCGTGTATTGAAGTGAGATCTATCCATCAATGTTCGGCAGAGGGGGAGATTCCTTTTATGGCATAAACAAGCTCACATCCTCCAGGTAAGTAAGAACAAACATCAAATCCTCAGACAATCCTCACGTCTTCATCAAATGCAAGCACTCACTCGCTCTGTGTGTGCAACGCATTGCACCGCTTCTGGATCAAAGATGACGGCTTCTCTACCAGTGTAGCAAAGTAAGAGCAAAATACTTCTCTAACTCTGCCACACCGGTAGCACACACAGCATCTTTTGTGGCCTGGACGCCAATGCTCAGATTGCACACTCAATGACTCACTTTGGCCCAGACAACCTTGATGCTTACCCACTATATGTGTCCTTTGCAGCATGCCTCCTCCCCAACATCTATGGCAGCCCTGCTCTGTCAACAATTAGATCGCACACTCAATTGCCAGCTTTGGCTAGACAACCTTGATGCTTACCCAATCTTTGTGCGCTTTGCAGCATGCTTCCTCTTCCACTTCTATGGCATCCCTGCTGTCAACAACTGGTTTACATACTTGAACGCTTTGGACCAGAAGACCCAGGTTTTTTCTTGTCCAATGTGTGTTCAGCACAAAATAAGTACTTTCATGTTTGGTAGGAGTAAGGTGGTTTAGGTCTCCAGCAAGGAACCCTGAAAAGAATGGACAGGGGCGCGCGTTCAAAGTTCCTGAAATGGAAGGTGTTACCTTGTGGGTGTATCTGGTTTGAAGCTTTAAGATTGTGTGAAGGGTAACAACACACTTGATGCACCTGTGTCTATGCGATTATGAAAGCATGTTTGCGCGCGTCTCCCACAAGAAAGGCTGTTTTCAAATACCTTATCCTCTGTTCCTGGCCTTCAGACACTGAGCAAAGGCCTTAGCGTTCTGGTGCATGCACAAGCACTAATCATCAAGATAACAAAAACTTCTCTGGAATTTTTTGAAAATGCACACCGACAGACACTGTGAGACTTACAAGAAGAGTAGAAAAAGAAAGCTCAGCGTCATGTTGGGTGTGCCAGTGTTCGTCTGCCTTGTCCAATCCATACCTACATGGACATGGCGAAAAAACGCCAGGCATATTGAGCATGCCACCATATCCTCTGTCCAGACGGTTGCAATTTTGGCGGCATGTCCCAGTGTTTTTTTTTTTCGTTTTGGCGAAACCCAGATTTCAATACTTTGAGGGAAATCCCCTCTCCTGAGAAGTGCCATTTTAATACTTTGCCCCCCCCCCCCCCCCCCCCCCCAGCCCGCCGCGAGGCCTGCAGCCTCGCGGCTGGGCAAGGTAATAAGTATTCTTGCTTACAATGCTGCATTGTGTTGCGCCTTTGCGCTTCAAGTACTTCATTAGCACTACTATGTTTGCCACTGTCTCATACATGTGTTGCATGCGTATCAATTCATCAAGCAAGCAAGAAAGTTTCAACATCCATCAACACCAAGTGTTCAAGTTTTGAAAATCCAAGCACCCAAGTCATATCATGTCCCCAACTAGCATGTCAACCAAGCATATTGCACTTCACCACCATCCCCATGTATCGTCCACGCTTCTTTGCGGCATCCAACCACCTGCCAATTGCATCTGGGTAGGGGAAGGAACTCAAATTGCACTCCATGCTCTTAAACCCTCAAGCACACACATTGGTGTGCATCTCCTGCTCGGCCCTCTGTTGCATTGCATCAAGCTGCTGCTGAAGTGACTACAACCTCACTGGTGCCGCTGCTCCTTTGCACAGTGCTTCTGGCCTTTCTCGTGAATCTGATGTACCAACGTGGCAATTGAACACAGTCCCACACCACTTGCACCCTGCCTTGAACACACCATCAACATCCTTGCCATGCTCCTCAAGCCACAAGTGCCTCTCATTCTCCTCCAGCCAGCTGGCCTGGGACTGGTTGCTCACACCATGCTCCAAGGAATTCTTGTATTCACCAGCACTGTGCCCTTTCTTCTTTGTTTTCATTTGTTAACTTTTACTTCCTGCCCGAGGTCAGGCCCTTCATCGGCCTGAGTGGGGGTCAAAATGGTCGATGCACCCCTGCGGGGCGCATCGTCCATTTTAATACGAACCCCAGCATCAAAAATCCTGGATTTTAATACGATCGTATTGGCAATACGCGAAAAAAAAACCACTGGCATGTCCAGTCCAGTCCATACTGAAGAGGACACGGCAGATGAACGCCGTGCACATTGAACATGATGCCAAAGTTGCGACCGTCTGAACTGATGATCAATCTCAACATCCTCTTTGGATCATTGATCTGTCACCTCAGCCTAGATGACCCACATGCTTACCCATGTTATTTGCGCTCAGTATCGTGCCGAGTTTCGGATCATCCCAGCAACCTCAGCAGCCCCGCCACCTCCGCTCAAACTTCAAACTCAACCATTCACCTCAGCCCAGATGACCCACGTGCTCACCCGTTCTATGTGTGCTCGGCACCGTGCTTCCTCTGGGTCATCCCCAGCATCTTCAGCAGCCCCGCCACCTCCACTCAGATCCCCAGCCGCCACTGCACGCTGGATGCGGCGCTGCTCGATGAGAGCTTTCAGCTCGCTGATGCGGGTCTTGCTTTCATTCACAGATGCGCCGATGGCCTGAGACCATTGACCAGAGCAAGTGTGCATGTGTGTATATATATGTGCGTCGTGTGTGTGCGTGTCTGTTTTTTTGTGTGCGTGTGTTTGTGGTGTGTGTTGTGTGTGTTGAGGTATCCTCTTTCATACATGCTCCTGACGTACTGCAGATGGTGTAAGCATGTTGGGCGGCTTCCTTTTCTTTATGCAGATGTCAACGACCTGGAAGAAAGCAGCTTGAGGGGGTTGTGCTCTCGGTCATGTAAGCGCAATTGGCACAGGAGCACATGCACAGAAGCAAGCGCTTGCGTGGAGGGCCTTCACCCATGCTCTCATTACCATATCAATTTTGCAGATTGGGGGTTCTGTTCTTGCTCACATCATTTTTGCAGGTTGAAGGCTTTGTTCTTGCTCGTATCAACTTTGCAGGTTGGGGGTTTTGTCCTTGCTCATAGAAGCGCAATGGCCGCAACTGGCCTCAAAGCACATGTGCAGGGGCAGCCATTTGAAGTTTTTTTTTTTGTACTCTCTTTTGCCACGCTATAGACTACGCATGACAGGGGTACGTTCTCTTTCATGGCTGAAATGGTTGGCCTGAATGGTGCTTGCAGATAAGCATCGTCACAAAAGCATGATCAGACAAGCATGGGGTGGTAAGCATGGGCAGGCAAGCAGTGCATCAGCGCTGCTTTCCTTGGTGGGCTGCAAGTGTCTTGACGCCAGTTCAAACACACATCCACGCACTTGGATGGACTCAAGCACTTGTGCATTTTGCACAATACAAGCCACATAAGTACCCACCTTGGCAGCATCATACTTTTGCTTGAGGAGGGCCTTGTTGTCCTCGATGACCTGTAGGAACATATACAATTTGAGCGGCCTCTAAGCACCAGGCATCCAGTTCTGTTCCTCCCTTGCCTAGCAGCTTTACAAAAAAAGCGTTCTGTAAGCACCGTACATCCACTGTCGTTTCCCCCTGCCTTGCAGCAAACTATATACAGCACGTGCAGCCCGCAAGCAACACGCATGCACTGTCATGTTCCTCCGCCTTGCGGATGATTGATGAAAACACAAGCAGTCTATAAGCGACTGAAGTCTCCAGACGTTTTCCCTCTGCCATGCAGCTGATGCATTCATTTCCTCGGCACAGTGACCTGTGTGACATTGCACTGGACACGTTGACCTTTGACCCTTGACCCTCATACACTGAAGACACACACACACACACATGCGCGCACCTCATTTTGGCGATAGCTCTTACGGAACAGCTCGAAGGCCTTGTTCCGATCAGCCAACAGGTTGGCATTGAACAGCTGGGACATGGGATCTGCGGCAGCGGCGCTGCTGCTGCTGCTGCTGGGAGAGCCTCCCAAGCTCTCATTTGAAGGCGCACTCCAGCCTTGGCCGGCCTACAGAAGGACAGGTGAAGCGCAAACAAGGCACGTTCGTATCAATGTTGTGTCATTGACATGGGCACTGCTGCTGCTGGGCGAGCCTCCTGATCTTTTTGCTCACATCCAAGGGAGCGCTCCAGCCCTTGCCGACCTACAAAAAAAGGTGAATTGCACAGATGATGCTGTGCCATTGACATGGGAAGGCATGCATGCCACCTGGTGCGTGGCACACTCATACATACCTGCTTGTGTAAGCATACAAATACACCTGCTTGCGTGCACACGTGCCCACACATTCCTGCCTGTTTGCACCCACACCCACACCCACGGTCACACACGCACGCACGCACGCACACACACACACGCACACACACCTGCGTTTGGCCGTATGGGCCTGCCTTAGGGGACCCCGCGAGCGAGCTTCCCATTGACACACCCCCTCCGTTCACACCCGCTTGCTGACCGGATCCTCCTGCTGCTGCTCCTCCCCACACCCCATTTGAGCCACCCCCTGCCATAGGAACACCGGCGGCATGGGGAGCACCTAAAGTGGGGCGAGTGGGAGCTGCTGCCAGAGCTGGCAGCCCCCCTCCCATCATCATTCCTCCTGCAGCCCCAGGTGCTGCGCCCCCTGCCCCACCAGCAGCGTCACGCCGCTTCAGCATGCCCACCAAAATGTTGATCTCGTTGTCACGCTGCTGCACCTGCAGCCGCAGCTTGCGCAGCTGCTCCGCCATATCAGGGCCTGCGCACAGAGCATGCATGGCAAGCGTTACCCTTGTGACGTACGTGTGTGCGCGAGTGTGTGTGTGCGTGTGTGTGCGCATGTGTGTGTGTGTTAGTGTGACAACGTGTGTGTGTGTTTGTGTGTGTGTGTGTGTGTGTGACAACGTGTGTGTGTGTTGTATGCGCGACACGCGGGATGCATGCATGGTGTTGACATCTGTGCCTGGTAGTCGCAGCTTGTGCAGCTGCTTTGCTGTGATGGGGCCCACAAGCAGGGCACAGAGGTGTGATGATGGCCTTGCAGTCATTTGCTGTGCTGGGGCATGCAGAGCACAAAATAATGATACCGGTATTGCTGCTGTGCTACAGGCCTCCACATGTTCACACCTGCACATTCCCTGTTGCTCACACACAACTTTCTCCAAAGCCATGCATGCATGGGCTGCCAAATAAGGCCCCAAGCACCACTCCTCAGCCTTTGGTCTAAACATTTGTACAGCCCTTACCTCACAATCCTTGCTAGCAGCAACACTTGAACAATTTTGAACACACACATGCACAAACGCGCACACACACACACGCACACACACATGCACACACACGCACACATACACACACGCACACACACACACACACAACAACTGGCTTACAAAAAGGCACAGTTCATGAAGTCCCTGCCCCTCCCGACCACACCACCCGCCTGCAGCGCTTGACTTCCCTGCTTTCAACCAAAATGTACAAGCTCGCAATCATGAATCCTAGCACACTCCTGGCTTGCACATTAGGCATAAAGTCCATGCTCCTCCCCCGCACCGGCATCCCTCCGCTTCTCACACTTCCGACCAAAGACTTCTGGCTCATGACCATGAGTTGACACACAGCTCTGGCTTGTGCGATAAGCGCAGATCATGAGATTCTGGCCCCCAGCCCCCTACACCACGCACCTGCAGCGTTGCCATTCTCCCCGCCCCCAGACAACAGCTTCTGGCTCACCCCTGCAGGTCCCACAACTCCCCCCGCTCGCACGAGCTTCCGGAAGGCATCAAAGGCGGCACGTATGAAGAGCATGCTGCCCCCCAGATTCAGGGTGGCCTCCGGGGAATTGTCTGCGCAATACGCCTCAACCTGCGTGACCGTGGTGAGGAATGGGGAGGTCCGGGCTTATATTGCAACCGAGGCAAAATGTTTCCTGCGCAGTTTGCCTCAGCCTGCTTGCAAGTGAGGCACAACGTTTCCTGCACAGCTTGCCTCAGCCTGCGTGATTATTTGCCTTAGCCTGCTTGCAACCGAGGCATTGAGTCGTACGTGTACTTTCCCTCAGCCTGCGTGACTGATTGCCTCAACCTGCTTGCAACAGAGGTACAGAATCGCCTGTGCAGTTTGCCTCAGCCTGCCTTACAATGGTGAGGATAGAGGGGGTCAGTGTAACACTTATGAAAAGGCATTGCCCGGGATGCAACGGAAGGCAAATGTGGGCCTTATATGAATCATAGGGTTGTTTCTATTGTTACACTCTTCCTTACCCCATTCAGGAGCCTGGGTCTGTAGATAATGGGCAGACGCCTTGGGCAACGCCTTTTCATAAGTGTTACAGTCAGGGCCTAAATTGGGCTTAGGGTGTGGAGGTTGCAGGTTTGAGGGCCCACTCTTCCACTTAAACTTGGAGCTTCGTGAGGACCTAGCTCTTCACCAAATTCTGAAGCTGAAATTCTCTCGGCGATCAAGCCATAGGCGTGGTATTTTGCTCAAAGCCTCCAAAGGCTGGCTTCTTTTCCCCTTTCAAACCCAATCGCCCTTCAGAGTGAATTGAACTGGAGCAATCATAGGCCCGTTCAATCTCAGACACCACACACACGCACACACACACATACATACAAACACACACAACTCTCCTTTGTGGCATCACGCTTGATCAATTCAAGTCCAGGCCCATCTCCCTGCTGGGAATGTGCACCTCTCCTCTTGCAGTGCTGTGCTGGAACAAGTAAAGGCAAGACTTCTCTACCAGTACAAAGCACGCACCTGCTCGCTCAGCCGCTTGATTTCATCTGGCGTGAGGGGCCCACGGTCTTCAGCCTCTCCTTTGACCAGCCGCATCTCCTCACGCAGATCTCGGATCTCCTGCTTCAGCCGCCTGATGATCAGGCTGGGGTCCACCTCCTCGTTCAACATCACCTGCGTACCATACACAGTTCATCCAGAATGACTTCGTGTTGGCGAAGGGGACTGGTGTGCTCAGCATCGCAGGCTGATGCGCACTGCACAATCACCGAGACAAAAGAACTAGCAGGCAAACAAGGATTGGCAAGCATCGCCTCTGCATCAAGCTTGAAACGTGCACGGCCCTCAGCACTGCCATACAGCCACTGGGGTTGAGGCAACCGTGTACAGCTCTTACAAGCACTGTTTGAGATCAACATATGCTCATGGCCTTAGCATCCCATTTGACACTGCAGGCAAATTTGGGTCCAGGCTTCTCTGTTTCTGCACGGCCATTGAATGCCACTGTCTATGGGCAAAACAAGCTGGAACACATCATTTTTTTACAGGCTTCAACTGCAGCCAAGCTTTTCTTTTGGCAGCGCACCCGTGCGCGCGCACGTGTGTGTGTGTGTGTGTGTGTGTGTGTGTGTGAGAAAGAGAGAGAGAGAGAGATGCACACAATGAGGGAGGCATGTGTGGTTGTATAAAGCTTATCAAAATGTACTCACAGGCAAGTTGTGTGGATGACACATCAATCAACATACAGGTGGAGCAACCAAACACACACCACTCACTCGTGAATTAGGTAACATACACATTATGCACAGTTCCACAGGACCTCGCAAGGCATTGCGCCATGAATAAATCTATCGCGCACACGGCTTCACATGACCTCGCATGCCTGCCTGCCTTCCTGCCTGATCTGCCTGACCAATTAAGGAAAAGTGCACACCCCCCTCCAGCCCCCTTTCCAACCCACAAACCCACGGCAGTGTTTGCACACCCACACCACCCAGCCCCTAAACCCTAAACCTACCCCCCCCCAACACACACATACACACCTGGTTCCGCACGAGCGCCACGCGCATGGCAAAGCGGCAGGTGGAGATGGATTCATCCAGCTGCGACTGGTCTGGGTTAATGTTTGCCACCATGACTGTGCGACAGTTGCCTCCCAGGCTGTCCTTGAGCACCATGGTCATCATGGAGTTGCGGTAAGGAATGTGGGGCCTGCACATAAACAGGTGCGAGCTTTTGAGCTTAGAGCACCATGGCCATCGTCACCACACGGGGTTGGAGCGGTAAGCTTTGAGCACCATGGTCATCGTGGAATTGCGGCAAGGAATGTGGGGCCTGCACGCCATAGAAGTTCAGACTTTGAGCATCATGGTCATTATGTGAGCATCATGGTCATAACTAACAACACAGGTTTGAGCTGTGAACTTGAGAACCATGGTGGTCATCACCAACACAGGTCCGAGCTTTAAGCTTTGAGCGCCATGATCATCATGGAGCGTCATGATGAGATACATGGGGGCCTGCACACCATCACAGGCTTATAGCCTGTCTGTTTGCCTGAGGCTGTCATTGATCTCGGCATTGATCCACCAACAAAGCCACTTAAGTCATTTGGGCCACTCTAATTATAAAGACTAGACAGCAAAAGTGAGGCCTGCCTATGGTAACACTGCCAGCTTTGACAGCAAGTAGGAAGGGATGATGCGGAGTGCGGATGCTCATCCAAATAGGTCAGGAGCTGAGCTGCAAGAGGCTGCCTTTGGGCGCTAGGGTACTCATGGAGATGTATGCAAGATTGGAGCTGTAGCCTTGACTTCTTTCACAGAGGATGGGGTCTGCACATCATCACAGATCATTGGGAGCGTGGGCTGATGAAAGCACCCCCCCTCCCAAAGCACCTTTGATTTTAAAAGCCATTTTTGGTCATAGCCCAACTTTGCTAGCTACCAATTAGAGTAACCTCTGCAGGGGCGTGCACACACACATACACACACACACACGTGAGCACACACACCTGTTGATGCCCATACTGCGCTCCTGCAGGGCAATGATGACCTGCTCCAGGTAGTGCAAGCTCAGGTTGATGTATTTGGCTTCCTTGAGGGTGGTGCCGTCGATGCCTGTTTTGCTGGCGCGCTCACTGCCTGCCAAGTCCACAAGGTTCAGCTTGGATCGACGCATCACGTCCTCCCCAGCCTGTAAGCCACAAAATGCAGGGTCGCAATAGAGTGATGAAAGGGGTTTCGGCTGGGACTGAAAAATAAAGTTGCATGGCTGGGCCAGGCATGTATAAGAACCTCCCCTGCCTGTGGGCCACACAGGGCAGGAGCGCAAAAGAGTGATGGATGGGTCCTGCTGGGATACTGAGACAGAGAGTTTGTATGGCTGGGCCAGGCATACAAAACAGCCTTCCCTGCCTGTGGCAGGAGCGCAAGAAAGTGTTGGATGGGGTTGTTGCTGGAGGAACAGAGAAGCTCAGTCGCATGGATGGATTGGACCCTCACATGCATCACCTCCCATCTTCGTGTGATGCAGAGGCGAAGGATGACACAAGCAAAAGTAGGTGAAAAGGCTCCCAGTCTAGACAGCAGACTGTTCATGACAGCAGCACATCTGTGAAGAAGGAGGGCTGGCGAATCATGTCTAGAAGGGTGGGGCTGGGATGCTCGAGCGTCGCCATGCCTTCTCTCTTCCTTGCCTATGGAGCAGAGCACAGCTACGGGAAAAGGATGGCTTGCATGCAAGCATCATTGTTTCCTCAGCCCTTTTGAGAAATGGCAATGTTGATAGGTAGGTTGGGCTGGTGCTGGTCTCAAATGCATGCACAATGTTTAACCTGGCTGGTAAATGGAAAGCAAAGTACAGAGGAAGTTGAGGCTGGCGTGAGAGGAGCATGGGGAATTGCTATGGTTCTACTAGAATGTAAGTACGGTTACATAAGGCAAATGATTCAACAAGTGCAGTTCGATTTTTATCACATCACAGGAAGCAACTGTACCTTTCGCGCCTCCACATAGATGGTGAAGATGCAGTGCGAGCGGGAGGAGGCCTGGTTCATGGGTGTCTCACTGATGGTCCTATTTGTGTCGCCCAGGAAAAGCTGAAAGCAAAAGCAGGTAGAACAAAAGAGGAGGCCTGGTTCATGGGTGCCACACTGATGGTTCTATTCATGACGGATGTTTTGCTGATAATTTTATTCATTTATGGTGCTCACTGGTGGTCCTATTCCTTATGGGTGTCTCAGGTATTGGTTCTATTAATTATGGGTATTCTTTTGACGGTCATGGTTGCGTTGCCTAATAAAAGCTGCAAGCAGAAGCAGGTGGTCCATGGGTGCTTCACCGATGGTCATCTTCCTTTCACCTAGGAAAAGCTGCAAGCAGAGGTAGCTGAAACACAAGCGTAGGCCTGGTTCATGTGTATTCCACTGATGGTGCTGGGCTATGTTGGCCAGGAAAAGCTGCAAGTAGGTCAAACACAAGCTAAGGCCTTGTTAAGAGTGTCTCACTGATGGTACTGGCTGCGTTGCCCAGGAAAAGCTGCAAGCAAAGCAGGCCAAACAAAAGAGCCTGGTTCATGGGTGTTTCACTCATGTCGCTGGCTGTGTTGCCCAGACACAAGTTGCAAGCAGAAGCAGCAGAAGCAGGCAGAACAAAAAAAACAAAGGGGAGGCCGAAGAGGGGCATGAAGGAGCCCTCGAAGCAACAATTGTGATCCTGTGCTAACACATGCGAGATCTTAGCCAGAACCAGGCATCAAACAAGGAGCACAACAGAGCGCCTGCAGGTCTTGCAACTGAAAACATTTTGCATCCGCATCGATGTGGAATTTATACATACACGCTTCACCACAACATCCCCCAAGTATCCCTGTCAAAAGAGCAGCCACCTCACCAAGTTCAAGGCTTCTTCCTCATTGTTTGCCCTGTGGATACTCAGGTTCCTGAAGCTGGTGCGCTGCTCCTCATCCTCCATGACAAACACCTGCAAACATTTGAGGAGCAAACCCCAAAAAGGGCTTCCAAGCGTTGCTAACAAGAAAACAAGAAAACAAGAAAACTGTTGTACCTGCTGGTCACCTTGGCTGCTCTGTTCAAAATTCTGCCTTCAATTGATTACAGGATGAACCAAAGGTAAAGCATGAGGTCATGTATAGGGCCAGTCCTGTACAGAGGAAAAGCTACGCATGGGGTAAACACCCCAAGCGTTGATTAAGGAAAGGGGTCATCCTGGGTGCGAACACATTAACGACCACCTCACCGCCACGAGGGCTCGATCCCAGGACCACCTCCGTCAAAGGAGGCTCCCTTCCAGGGACTGTCTGCTTAACCATGCAGAATCCTCAATCCCCTGTATTTTTGGGGGGGCCCTGGTCGAGGTGTGTGGTCATGTACAACTGTGGCCTTTGCATGTTTCAATGCCTCCCTTCCCTCCCTGCAGCAGAAGGAGTCCTGCTTTTTTCCATCTCCCACTCCCACAGCGCTCAGTGTGGAAGGCGAATATCGGATCCAAACAAGCTTGCTTCCCCTGTTTCCTACTCTCCTTGTCATGCAGCAGCAGCTTTGAAATGACCTTGAAGTGACGTGGGGCAAAGGTGCCCCGTTGTGCAATCTGCCATTTAGGGGAGCGCCAAAAGGCGTTCCTTTCCACGCTAGTAGCTGGTACTGACCTGAGGCAGGTCCTCCATGGCTTTGATCTCTCTGTTGGGGTCCAGCAGGTCAAACCCTGTCTGGTTGTAGATCTCCAGGTATGACACGTGCACCTGCAGGCAGGCAGTTGATGGAGCATCTGGCTGCACCTGCAGGCATCTGAAGCACCTGGAGCGTCTAAATGATCTGTTTTTAAGGTATGACACATGCACCTGCTGGCAGGCAGTTGAGGAGCATCTGGCTGCACTTGCAGGCATCTGGAGCATCTCAATTATTAAGAGCATCTGGTGTATCTATTTAATTTAAAGCACCTGACATGCCTGGATGCACCTGGGGGCAGGCAGTGGAGAGGACGGATCTGTGGCATGTATGAAATGCATATAAAAAACTTACTGGAGGGGGTGACTTCCCTCTTTGAAACTTCTAAGAAAGAGAGCACATGTACTTGGCGTTAGAGCAAGAGCAAGCCGTGATTATGTGCTGCTAATTGGGACATCTAACACATGTTGGCGTGCTTTCACACACTCCAAGGGACTTCTATAAACACAAGCAGAAGAGTGGCAATGTTGCTCCAGAGGAACGCAGAAGGCCCTCATGGACCTATGATGGGCAAACTGGGTACCAAAAAGATGCCGCGTTTGCATGATCGCATGACTGCCAAACCTGGATTGAAGAAGATGCAAAGTGCCGCAGCATACGCACCTGGTACTGGTGGTCCGTTCTTTTAGTGACCTCCGAAAAGATGCTGGACAGTGTGCGGGGGATGATACCACGGTCTGCATAATGCATGGCGCCTCCGGTGATGGTGAAGGTCTTACCAGAGCCGGTCTGTGAATTGCAAGTGTGGACTAGGACAATGTTGAATTGAGATCAGTTTGATTCCTATGGGTCATTTCATTGACAGTAAAAGTCTTACCAGAGCCGGTCTGCGAGTTGCAAGTGTGGATATGGATCAAGTTGGATTGAGATAGGCGGGTAATTTCGATGATGGTGAGGGTCTTAGCAGACCAAGGTCTGTGAGTTGCAAATGTAATTTGCAAACATGTTAGATTGAGATGGCCTGTTGTCTGAATGCAATCATTATATCTTGAACATTACAATCCAAGCTGTTTTACTGTCTTTGGACCATGACCATAACTGAACTGTTTCAGTTTGCTGATTCGTCTTGCCGCGATCCTGCTAGCAATCTTGGATCAGTGCTTTAAAATGGTCAAGGCCCACTGCCTGCCAGCAAATGAGCATTCGCAAATGTAGCCAACATTTATCTTATGCTGAAAGATGGCTTTGCTTATTTGCAAACAAACTTGCTGATCATACACACAAGCACACACAATCATGCACACACTGTGCGCGCACCCAGGAATGCGCGTGTGCACCAAAAGGCTTTAAACACAGTCTCAGGAATTGATATATCATCTGAGACAATCAAATTTAGAATCAAAAACTCCGCACCTGTCCATATGCAAAAATGGTACCTGCAGTGTAGAGGGGCCGGGGGGAAACAGTTGTTGGCAGGTGTTGCAGTCCAGCAAAATTAAGAAAGTCACATGCAACAGAGTAGCTGCAGCTGCCGCTGGCCTGAATGGCATACCTTAGGCCAACAGTGAGTGCTTTTGACTCAAAGCCTTCTGCTTTTTGTAACATTTGCAGCAACAGTACATCTGCAGGCCTGGCGGCAGTGCCTGCCACCAAACTGACATCATCATATGCTCAACAAAACAAGATGGCAAGTATGTTTGTGGACACACGCGCGCACTCACACACAGCACAGCACCGAGCTCACCGTTGAAGCCATCCAGTGCCCCTACAACCAAATTGCGGGCAACTCGCTCAAACACCTGTGACAGAGCAAGTGCAGGAGGGAATGAGGGCATCTGAACCTTTTGTATTGCTTGCAGGCACGGCATATGATTCATCGGGCCTCTTGCTCATGCCTCTTTCTTCTCTGCATTGTCAATGCACCATCTTGATATCCTTTGACATAGGATTATAATCCCCTGATGGTGCCAGTGCCCTTGTTTGCATGACTAGACAGGGGAAAGAGAAAAGATTTGCCATAACTCGTGAGGTGCTTTAAAGATGTTTCAACTAGCATGTGCGAGCACCCTGGAGCAATTCTAATCCTGCCACCATCATTCACCTCATCTTGCTTGGCCTCAGGACCAATGATGCCATTAAAACGGAAGTTGTAGTTCTCTCTCTGGTTGTTGACATAGCCCTGGGAAGGACAATAGGAATCGCAATAAATAGCATGCTCTCAAAACGGTTTTGCAGCCCTACACTGACGCGTAACAGGGGATTATAGCACCACAAAAGCAGAAGAGGTAGCCAGCTGAATGGCCGTCAATGCCAGCAGAAACATAACACCAGGCATTAAATTTGAAAAAAAAGCATTTGCTGGAAACAAAAAACAGCTAGGCTAATGACAGCAAACCAAAGTCGATGCTCAAGAACAGCATTTGATTTTGGTTCTAATTCTTTGTAAAGGAGGGCCAAGCTAACAGCTGTGCTGGGGTGGGAAGGAAGGCAGGAAGTACACCCCAAACCAAGAATATATTTAGTTGAAGGCCAAAGAAGAAGTATTTGGTGAAAGGCATCGACTTTGCAACACACTTGCACTCAGGACGGGCACTAGTTTTGCTTCGTGGGTCCTCTTTGTGCAACGGCATGCAGGCTTATACTCAGATCATTGCAGTGACTTGATCGCGCCTGAGAAAAACGGCCTGCTGGGTGAAAAAGGGTCAAAGTTCTACCCACCTCATACAGAAGATCTGCCGAATCTAGACAACACCTCCAGTATGGGTTTTTGCTGTGCTTGTATCCCTGCTTCCCGTCCTACACATCTAAACTGTGAATGCAGGCTTGTTTAAGGCGTGGTAACCCCTACCTGCGTTGCATCTCTTGGGATGTTGAACTCCAATTTGTTTTCGCTGTGCTCAACCACGACGCGCGAGCTGGCCTTTGGCACCGGCCTGATGCGCACGTAGATGTCCACGTGCGCACTGCCACCTGCTTGGGTGCCACCATCGCCCCCCCTGTGCAACAAGTGCATTTGTAACGCGTAGATGTCCACATGCGCACTGCCGCTTTATCAGCTGTTGCCATCAGCTCCTCTGCATAACAAGTGCATTTTTGATGCGCACTCAAATGTCCACATACGCACTGCTGCCTGGTCGGCAACCGCCGTCACCCCCTCTATGTGGCACGCAAAATCTTTTTTGCTTTGTTTCCAGGCATTTGTGTGCGCCAGCACCCCCCCGGTTCTAAGGCCATGAGGCTTTCTAAGGCCCTGACACAGCCCTGGGACGCACTGCCCGACAAGCTGGATTTGAGCAGTTAATAAGGCTGCTTGACAGCACCAAGGTGTGCTGGTGTTTTCTTACGTGCCCTGCAAGTTTCAGGGAGATTTACATGGTATTTGCGGACGTGTCCTTGCCAGTTTGGGCATCACAGGTACTCAAATGACGTGTGCATGTGCTTGCTCGTCAGTGTGAGCAAAAAAGAACATCATCAGGTGCATCATTGCAGCTAATGCATGCACCTTCTCGTACATGCCTTAGATATGCACGCGTTATTTCAAATGGCCTGCCAATGGGACTTCCTTTATAGCAAGCACGAGCCCATCACGCTCGGCATGCACCTCATCAGTCATGCCAGCCATGCATTCCCGCCTCCGTTTGAGTCAGAGGGCTAGGTGCGCCCAAAATCATTGCACCATCCTCATTGTAGGGCACAACGTTTGTGTGTGTGTGTGTGTGTGTGTGTGTGTGTGTGTGTGTGTGTGTGTGTTGTCAACTGAAACTGGACGACTTATTTGTTTTGCATTGGATGGCTGCATCCACTCACACGCATACTTTGCTAACTGGTAGCAGGAAGTACTCACTCCCAGTGCTAGAAGTGGCTTTCATTATGATACAGCCTGTATCCTTGTCCCTGTGTGTGCCATCGTTGAGCAGACGCACCACTACTAGACATAGATGTCACTTCTCGTCCCCTCAACACGTCTGATAGCCAAGGACAATGTTTCGAGCAACCATTAGCTTTCCACATGGCCCCTGCCAAAACCGTCCCACTATGCCATCAATGGTCTTCAACAACCCTATTTGACAACATCCTCACCCACACTAAGGTGTGAAGTGGATGAGTACACAACCCTCTTGAGCGTGCACTGCGACAGCAAAAATGGCTTGCCTGTGACTACTCGCAGTTGTCGTGCGCGTTGCAGGCACTAATTGCTGCTCATCCTCCTTGGTTGAGCTCATCCTGCCTTGTATGCCTCACAGGCACGGCAAGTGTACTTGCACAGGCCAAGTCACCGATTGGCTCGCACTTGCTTGCCAACTTTGAGGAAAGCAGAGGGGTGCTTCCTACAGCCAGGCACCAGCAAAGACACCTGGAAAGGATAATCTGAAGCATGCTGAAAGGAATGAGTGTCAATGAGGCTTCTGCATCCAAAGGTGTTGGTACCGGAAAAAACGAGGGGAACAGTTATATCAGCATTGCACAACGTTCCTGTGAAATCTGAACCTAACAGGTCTGCAACAACTCCTGTATAGTGGTGCGAGAGAAAAGTGCATGTATGTTCATGACCCTATCGTACCTGAGCATACTGTACTGTTTGCTAGTCTCCTTGGTACCTCTGTGTGGATTGGTTTGCACATTTCATTGACCCTCAGTCCTATTACCCAAAAGACCCTTCATGGTCCCAGATTAATTGATCCTCAATGCATATAAGTGTGTTTGCCTGTTCATCCACTTTCTATAAAGTATGTTTTTGTAAGTGCAGGATTGGCACGAGAGCCTTTTTGTCAAAGCTCAGAAAGCAGTTTGCCGTAGGATATCAAAACAGATTGGCGAGTGCGAAGTGTACATGTCGGAATTTATTTGAAAAAGATAGTTTCACTATGTACAGCAAGTCGGAATACAAAATTGACCCACTCTGTGAATTTTATCCAAGGGTGAGGGACAAAACCAGAGGAGAGATACTTATTTGCACCTCAGCTCAAAATTCAAAAACTTTTCGAACCAGTAGTTTCCAATGATTGCGATGACGCTTTTAAAGTAGGGGTTTGCCCCGAAGGGCAGTTGACGTCAGGGGACTTAGACAAATTCAGGGGTTCAGAAACTGAATCGCCTGGATTTGCACGAAATTTGTCTTCTAGGTATAAGGGGTATTCTAAAGACATCTGCATGTTTGAATTTGTGAAATTCTTGAGGGTCGGATTGTGCAGTACCAAGGTGGCTGCCAGAGGCCCTCAAGGTTGCGTGACCCCTTGGAGGGCTCATGCATTGCTACAGACTCTACTTGGAACTTTGCCTTGTATGTGATAGGGGGTTTTTAAACGTATCTGTACACTCAAATTTGTAAAATTCTCAGGGGTTATGGCACTGCCAGGTTACATATGTAATTCAAGGAGAAAACTGGGAAAGAAAAGAAAAGAAAGACTTTGCAGGCAGGGGAAGCTCCCCCTTATCAATTAAGGAATAGGATGCATATGAGCTTAAAAAAGCGGCTTTTTAAAAGCCGTTAGTACCCTCCACCACAAAGCAGGAAATAGAAAAGCTAGTGGGGATCTGGGGGGTTAACCAGCAACGTTGCTAGAAGCACCCGGCTGGCCAGAACCTGGCTGTGAGGACTGCTTTTGTTTTCAAGAGCGCACCTAGTGGTTACAAGTTTGTGAGTGTACTTTACAAAATGTGCATGGAGTTCAAGTGAAAGCTTGCTAGCTTTTTTGGTGGCTGAGGCCTGATATTTAATTGATCTATGGTGTGTTTATTATAATAATTCCCACCAATTAGGACCCATATACCCCTGGGACCCACATACCCAGAAGGATGATATGTATCCTTTAATGTCACAGCTCTTCCACTGATATTCTTGCAAAGTTTTGCATGGTGCAGCTGTGCCGCCTCCAACTGTTGCTGAGACCTTGTGTCTCCACAGTACTTGATTAAATAAAGTGTATATGCCGCTGGTTTGCACTCATTTGATGGGGTTGTTTAACGCAGGTCGCTGCGTTGGTCCTCTGCAAGGTGCCTGCCTGCTGCATAACACATGGTGTGAGCAGGAGGACAAAGGAGAGGAAGAAGTGGGTTTGGCATTGTGAGGAGTAATTAGTATAGCATCAGGGCGACTAGATGTGAGCCTAGATCTCAGAAAAATTACGTGGAAAGAGGTAAGGGGGTATAATCCAATTAGATGCATGTGCAGGGATTTGAAGGTTGTGTTGCGTCAATCTATCACCACACCCTATGTCCATGTTAACCAAACCTGCTCCCCAAGGGCTTTTGCTTTGATGATCATTCCTCCAGCAACATTGTGGCGTTCAGTTTTCATGTTAGAGATGATACCTGGTTACTCCTGCAAATTTTGCTAGCAGTAGCAAGGAGTGATGCATTGTTTAAGTTTTATCAACTCAGTTACATCTTAAAAAGAAGAAAACTAGAGTTCTCGTCAAAAGTCAAGTGTGTTTTACTGTTTGTTGAAAGGGACGATGGAAGCTGGATGTGGTGCAGCAGAAGAAAAGCTTTGAATGGAGAGTCAGTGTTGCACACTTTATGCAGTGCCGGGTGCAAATGTTGATGACTAGTGCGCTATATTGCTTAATGGTGGGCTGGGGTTGGAGGAGACTCCAGTGAAATTCATCCAGTTTGATTCCTAATGGTGCAGTGCTTTTCCTTTGTAGATGGGACTGACTTGGGGGAAATGTGAAGGGTGCATGCACCAGCCCTTGCTACTACTAGCAACACTTGCAAAAATATCCACATCCAGGATTATCCGTAAATTACATATGGATCCTGGCATATATAACCTACCATCCAACCCCTGAGAATTCCACAAAATTGAGTTTACAAATATGTTTAGAAAACCCCTATCACATATATGGTATATACCAGGCAAAGTTCCAAGTAGATTCTGTGTAGCAATGCATGAGCCCTTCATGAATTGATCAAGGGGTCGCGCAACAGTAACTTAGGAATGTTGTATAGCATTACTGGCCTTGAAGCCCTCCAAGAGGGTGCGCTTCAAGGAAACCCTCTGGCAGCCACTTTGGTGCTGCACCATCCAACCCTTGAGAATTTCACAAATCTGAGTATGCAGATGTCTTAAGAATACCCCTTATACCTAGGAGACAAAGTTTCGTGCAAATCCAGGCAGTTCAGTTTCTGAACCCCTGAATTTGTCCAAGTCCCCTGACGTCAACTGCCCTTCGGGGCAACCCCCTAATTTAAGAGCGTCATCACAATCATTGCAAAATACTGGCTCGAACAGTTTTTGAATTATGAGCTGAAGTGCAGTGTGCAAAAAGGTACCTCCCCTCTGGTTTTGTCCCTCACCCTTTCTCCAAAGGAAGACCTCAAACTTGTAACCAAGCTCAACCGCCTGCAATTGAGCAAAGCCTCGACAAAGATAACCAACACCATTGAAACTTGCCAGCCAACATCCAGCAATCTTAGCAATGGGGGATCGGAAGGGGGGATCAGGAGGCGCATGCCTGGACTGGATGGCCGACAACCCGCCAGATCCACATCAATTTGATTGCTTTAAGTTGGTGGATCCCGTTGTGGTGCCAGTGCTGACTGCTGGGTCTTGATGTAAGTTCGGTGTCAGCAATCTCAAGACCTTTCGCGTTTACTTTATCAACGCGCGTAAACAAGGAAGCAAACACAGCCTGAGCCAATGTGCCTCCTTTTTATGAAATGATGTGTAGGGAGAGCTTCCTCTGGCTACATAATTTATCTTTCTAGCAAGCACATAGACCCAAAGGCTAATCAGCTACAGGCAGTGCAACACTCCAATCAAGGAAAAAGAGAACACCTGTGCCCAAAGAGCTCCCAGGGGTCTTCTTCATCTGGAAAAGTTTTACACTGGTAAAATCCGTGTAGATAACAATTTTAACCAAGCCTACGGTTACAGCTGGCTCATTGATTGGCATGCAAGGATAAGTTTATCCTGTCCTTGCATGTGACCTTGTTTACCTGTATCTTGTCAATTTCAGGAGCATTCCTAGCATGAAAGGCTTTCAGTTGTACAAAGCGTGAGCATGAGGCTTGATGTCAAGCTAAGCAGTCACAGCCTTCACAGCCTCAAAGGACAGATTCAGTGAAACGTTTAGATGGTGCAGGGCATACGCGCGCACGCGCGCACACACACACACATACACACACATGTACACACACACAGCAGCAGCAGCGCCTACTTTATCATAGTAAAGTATCTAGATTTGTTCTTGCTTCACATTCATGGGGTCTTCCTCCATGGCCCCCCCAGAACATAAAGCATTTGTCTCATGTCCGTCTGCTGTTGTTGCTGATCCTGTTCTACCTCCTCCTGATGCCCCTTCCAGTGCTTGCGCTGCAAGCGCAAGCTGCTTGTCGACACCCTCTACCTGCGTTAGACATAATACGGAAAGAATGAAACGGGGATCCACCTGTACATGCCACACATTGCTGCTGGGAAGCTTGCTAATAAGCTCCCCTGTGATACAAGAGAAAGAAAAGGAAAACTACGTAGGCAGTGAGAACACTCCTTAAATCAATTAAGGAAATGGAGACACATTGACTCAAAGAGCTGTGAGTTTCCCTCACCAGAGGGTAAGAGGAAAGCTAGTTTGGGCCTGGTGGTTTCTGGAAGCATGCAGCCCCAGGGCACTTGAGTTATGTTGAGTATTTTTGGTTCCAATGGCACGTCTGGTAGAGATAAGTTTTTGCGCATTTTGCACAGAGTGGGCATGGAACTTTCGTGCTAGCTTGGTAGGCCTTTGCGGGTCAATCCCTAGTCTTTTAAATTGATCTAGGCTATGGGCTGTATAGATAGTCCCACACACACCCAGAAGGATTGTGTGGAGAGTAATCTCAGCGCTTTGAAATTGTTTGCACAGTTCACTGTGTTGTTGCTGTGAGGCTTCTAGCTGGGCACCAGGCCTCGTATCTTCGCAGTATTTGATTTCTATTAAGTAGATGTGGCGGTTTTGGACGCTCAATTCATGAAGTTGCCTGGATAAAGTCGTGCTGCTTCTTACTTCTTCATTACGCCTCATACTGTGGAGTACCCGATGTGAGGGGGGAGTAGGTGGTCTATCTGGGTTAGCAGGGCACGGAGTGACCAAAATAGCATCAGGGCGGCTGGAGGTGCGTCTAGCTTGATCAGGAATGCTGGGATCAAAGAGGTAGGGAAGTATAACATGTATGACTAGGGATCGGCGTATAGCGCTATTTGAGCCCTACCCATAGCGCGATATAGCGTTATATAGCGATATAGCGCTATATTGCGCTATATGAAATTGCTATATGTCGCCAGAACTACCCTTCGCGAATCGAATTTCGGCATCAGACTCGGCAGGCTGGTGGGGCACCGTGCACAATGCTCCCTTGCAAAAAGCGAAAGTCAAAAAGCAAAGCTGTTGAGCTCTGGCCGTCATCAGGCCACAATATAGCGCTATATCTGCTCAGGCCAAATGACCTACTGCACTGTAGGTGTACCCTTAGCCCTCCCCATTGGCCCTTCCCTTATCTAATACAAGACAGGCCATGATAGCTTGTGTGTGTTGCCAATATGTGTGCGTGCCTGTGTGTGTGCACGCCTGTATGTGTGCGCGCCTGCATGTAACAATGCACGTGTGCGCGCCTGTGTGTGCCTGCCTGCCTGCCTGCCTGCCTCTCTGCGTGTGTGTGCCTGCCTGCCTGTGTGTGACTGCCTGCCTGTCTGCCTGCCTGCCTGTGTGTGTGTGTGTGTGTGTGTGTGTGTCCCTGCCTGTGTGTGGGTGTGTGTGCGCGCTTGTTTGCGTATGCGTGCCTGCATGTTTAAAGCATGTGTGCGCGCCGATGTTCGCCTGCCTGGGTCCTTGCGTGCCTGCCTGCCTTTGCGTGTGTGTGTGTGTGTGTGTGTGTGTGTGTGTGTGTGTGTGTGTGCATGTATGTGCATGTGTGCGTGCCTGCATGTGTTCATGCACTTGCATGCACATGCGTACATTTGCGCATGCATACTTGTCTGTCACGCATAAGCACGCTCTTGTGAATGTGCATGCTACAGCACATGCTGCCTGCGCGTGTGTGCCTGTCTGTGTGTGGGTATATGTGTGTGCGACATACACATAAGTATGCGTGTGTGTGTATGTGTGTATGTATGTGTGTGTGTGTGTGTACACACATGTGTGGCTGTGGCCTCTAAGTCCAGGGCCTTGCCAGGCCCTGCATCTCCCCCAACGGCTCTCCTTTGTGCACGTTAGCCTTAAATGAAGGTCATTCTCCTGGTATGCGACGAAGATTGAAGTGCTGCGGACGGGCCGATGGTGATTTTGGCCGTACTCAATTTTAGCACTCGCTATATCTGAAAAAACTTATAGCGCTATATAGCGCTATATAGCGCTATGCTATATGTAGCGCTATAAGCAAACGCCGATCCCTATGTATGACACGGTATAATACATCTCAATTGAGCAACTTTGAAAACAAAGTGAATGTCAAACAATGAGGTCATGCTTGCCACAGAGGGAATATCAGTTTCTCACAAAGCTATGGCAAATATATGCAACCCATGCAGTCAATTGCAAGACAATGACTAGTAGATCTGATCGCGGACAGGGTTCAAACTTAGATAGGATAACTTGAGTACATTAATGGCAAGGTAATTTAATATGCAAATTTCTAGCCACAACAAGCTTTAGAAAGAGCTCTAATGCCCTGCAATTTCTCAAAGCCATGCGCTCATCCATTGGATGAAAAAAAACCTTGCTTCAAGGTAGAGGAATTTAAGGGAAGTGATGCAAAGAACCTTTTCGTCCCTTAGCCTTTACTTGCTTTGCACATTTCTTGAGGCTTGAAAAAAAAAGAGCAGAGAGCATGTAGATAGCAGGACTACATTCAACACCAATGCATGTTCCTCAATATTTATAGATGACGAGAGGAAATCCAGGGCTGAAGCATTCTGGCTCCCCAGCACCTATGGAAAAGGGCTTTGTTACTAACAGCAATGCAAGCCCGTGAAGGGTGAGTATAACTGGCAACAAGGTCAGAACATGTTATCATCCTACCTGTGAATGCAGCTTTGAAAGCGATTCTTTTAGCTCATCGACATCAAGCTGTAGCGCGTACTCCAAGGTTGCCGCAGCCTGTACCATAAAAATAAGGCAAACCTTGCAGGCTCATGCTTTAAGCATGGTTTGAATTTTACACAGCAGCTTCCATGCCAGCCCTGTTTCATGATACGGGGCCTTCTTTGTCAGGCAGACTTCATTGAACTCACTCATCTGCATGACCTTCTGCTTGTGGAACACAGATTTAAGTTTTGCAAAGGTTAATAGCTGAGGGCAGATCAAGTGCTGCATACCTGACCATGCATCCCTTTCCTACAGCATAAACAATGCATGCTAAGTGTGAAGGGCGCACCTGTGCTGCAAGTCCGACTTAAACATTTCTGGAGCAGCTTCCTCGCAAAAATAAGGCCTGACCATGCACCCCCCCCTCTTCTGCAGCACCAAAAATGCCTCCTGTATGTGAAGGGCGGACCTCCCATGCTGAAAGACCGAATGATGCATGTATGGTGCAGCTTTCTAGCTGAAATGCATGATCATGCATCCTTTAGCTGCAGTACAATGCAAGATGAGTTTGAAAGACGTTGGAGGCAACTCCACTGCTACCACGCACGCTGGAACATCTCTATCGTTGACTCCATGCTGCTGTGCCTTGCGCACCTTTTTGCATCACAGCCAACGCCAGCTGACTGTTCAGGAAGAAAAGTTTTCAGAGAAAATACAGTGCTGGTGGACGCACATCCAGTGCTGTAGCACATGATTGTGCACGTTAACTTGCAATAAGAACTGCATCGCCTGCTGAGACTTGATAGGCTGCTCTCAGTGCTGCGGTGCCTGATCATGCCAATTATTTTGCAGTGAAAACGGCGCACTGTTTTCTAGCAGCGCAAAAAAAACTGTACAGCTTCGCATGCTGAGACCAAGCTGGTTCCTGCTATATTGCGCACTTTATCAAAAAGCAAAGGAACTTGCAGTATAAGCTAAAGTTTGCCTGCCGCCCAAAGGAGGTTGCTCCCTGCACTGCCCAAATTCCCTGTGCAAAACAATATAAACGGGAAGCGCTGTGCGATTTTTTTCCAAAATGCCCTACATGGAAAGCGATCCCTCACCTGCTGAGGCCGGAGGAGGTTGCTCAAGTGCTGCATGGCCTCCAGGGACTCGCTCACAGCCGAAAGCTGTGCAGTGTGCGAACTGGGGTTCTGCACCAGCTGCCTCACAAGCTCAAGGAACAGGGGGAGCAGCTCAGAGGACAGGGACAGCAGCTGGCCCTTGATGTCTGCACAGCACAGCATGAGGCGCATTTGCTGCTTGAAAAGTTTGGAAGGGGCGCACCATCTCAGATCTGCATCTCCAGCTGTGACACAAATGCTAGCTCTTCTAGGTATTTTTTGTCTTCTTATCTGTCACATGTCTAGAAACGTCCAGAAATACGATGCACACCACGAGCTGTCACGTCTGTAAATCATCAAAGCACGAGTGCGCGCACACATACACATACACACAAAAAACCACCAATCATGTTTTTGCTCATCTCAGTGAGGCTTTGAAGAGAGCTGTTTCTATGTTGTTGCTCACCAATTGATCCGTCTGGCCTGCGCGCAATCATCTGGTTGGGGCTGGTTGGCACGAGAGGCTCATCCTGTAAAGGGCATTCCATGCAAAACACAGAATGGTGTCATAGCAATCCTTAATCTATGCATAACTGTGAAAGCACGAGCCTAGCTCCCACCATCTAACTGCGCAAGCTTTTGCTAGTACTGCCACTCGCACCGTGTTGAACATGCGTTCAAAGACTTGGAAGGTGCCCTGCCGAGGCAGGGGGGGTTTGGGAGGAGGTTTGGCAGGTACATCCCCATCTGCTGGAGGTGCATAAAGTTTGTACCAGAAGGGTGGGGGAGGGAAAGTGAAGGCCTGCATGTGAGAGAGAGAGTGTGTGTTTATGTGTGAGTGTGTGTGAGTGTGCATTTGTGTGTTTGCGAGTGCACGTGTGCGGGCGTGCTCGTGTGTGTATATGCGTGTGTGTGTTGCTTGCATGCGTTTGTGTGTGCATACGTGCATGTAGGTGCGTGTTTGTGTGCGAGTTTGTGTGTGTGTGTGTGTGTGTGTGTGTGTGTGTGTGTGTGTGTGTGTGTGTGTGTTGTGTGTGTGTGTGTGTGTGTGTGCGTGCGTGCGTGCGTGTGTGTGTGTGTGTGTGTGCGCGTGTGCGTGCGTGCGTGCGTGCGTGCGTGTGTGTGTGTGTGTGTGTGTGTGTGTGTGTGTGTGTGTGTGTGTGTGTGTGTGTGTGTGTGTGTGTGTGTGTGTGTGTGTGTGTGTGTGTGTGTGCGCGTGTGCGTGCGTGCGTGTGTGTGTGTGTGTGTGTGTGTGTGTGTGTGTGTGTGTGTGTGTGTGTGTGTGTGTGTGTGTGTGTGTGTGTGTGTGTGTGTGTGTGCGCGCGTGTGTGTATGTGTGTGTGCGTTTGCATACGTGAATGCTAATTTTGATGCACATTATAGTCGTAACAACGATCACCTGCGCCTCCTCCTCCTCGTGCCCAGCAGCTGCCATTATCACATCCCGTTACAGTGAGACATTTACAGCAAACTATGCAAATGGATTGAACACATTGCTATTTTCCTTCCTCTCAAGATTGACCGGTGCTGTCTGTTGCTTTCTATTAGAATTGTCTTATTGGTCCATTTCGTTACAAAGCAATTGCTTCCGAAATGGTGGGAAAACCAAAGCACCGCGTTAAGAAGGACAAGCACCGGCAATCACTTGGAGAGCAGATTGATGACCCTATACAGCCAAGCACCTCCAGGGTGAGCCTCTGGATGTCATGGAGTGTGCTTTGCTTGCTTGTGTCCGCTCGCATTAAAGCCGTCAGTTTGCCTGAAAGTGCACTCTCTCTTAGGTCACCCATGTGTGCATGGCTGCATGACAACTTGCAGGAGAGGCCAGAGAAAAGAAAGCGGGCAGCAGAGGAGGAGACAGAGGAGGTGGGGTAGGGCACTCAGGGAGAAGGAAAACATGTCTGAGTAGGGTTTCCTGTCACAGTTTTTACGCCAGCATAGCAGACGGAGAGAAGGCAAGCCTCCTTGCCCCTGTCACACCATGTAACTTGGCAAGCCCACAATGAACACATGCAGCAACAAATGCTGTCTGCCAAGCTCTCTGGCCGCATCCTCAAGGCGGCTCGGGAGCAGCAGCAGCAAGTGGAGGACGAGGAGGCAGAGGAGCAGATGGCCAAGCTGTCAGGAGGGCGTGTGCAGGTAGATAGATTACGGTTGCTCATTTTGAAGCTGCATATGCATCTGCTTAGTGCAGAGAGTCTGAAATCCAGTGGCATGGTTAGCTTTGTGTTTGACCTTGCAAATTTACTCTGTCTAGCATGAAGTACAGAGAATCCTGCATATCCTACAAATTTCAGCGACTGTCAAACGTAGGTGACATTTGCATGTGTTAGCTATGTCCCATCTGTTTTTTTTGCTGATGCCCCTGGCATTTGCGGCATCAGTCGCTCCAATCTGCCAGCGCTTGCTTGCATTATTTTAGCATGTAGAACACTGAAGAGGTTTAGCATGTCCAAAACTGCAGAGGTTTTCTGACAAGCCGCTGCTTCCAGCTTGCCTCGTACCTCCTTTTGAATGCGTGCATATTTGGCATACATTACTACCCGTTATTGGCAATAGTATGTAGGAATAATGATTGGTACTCAAGGTCTTTCTCTTCCTTAGGTTGTGACCCCTCCAGAGCCCCATTCCTAAGATTTTTACTTGCTCGAGTGTTTCAGCAGAGGTCCCTTGCATTGCTTTTACCACGTCTACATCGTCTTTCCCATTCCCACACATAAAACAATTCATTATAAATAAATTTAAACCGCCTAAAATTGTAAACAAGCCCGCATTTGCTCATTTTGCTATGCACCCCACCTCACCAATGAAACCCATGCTACTCTTTGCACACGCACTCGCACTGGAAACAAGTAAGCTGCCCGCACTGGGGCACATGCTACTGCACGCACTACACACCTGCACTGGGGCCACTACATGCACACGCACCCGCAACCGCACTGGGGCCACTGCATGCACACGCACCGCACTGGGGCCCCTGCTGCACGCACACACACCCGCACCCGCACTGGGGCACATGCTGCTGCACGCACTGCACGCACCCAGACCCGCACTGCACGCACACACACCTGCACTCGCACTGGGGCCACTGCATGCACACGCACACACACACACACACACACACACACACACACACACACACACACACACACACACACACACACACACACACGCACACACACACACACACCCGCACCGGGGCTCATGCTGCTGTACGCACTGCACGCACACGCACTGCACGCACACACACCCGCACACGCACTGGGGCCACTGCATGCACACGCACCCGCACATGCACCCGCACTGGGGCACATGCTGCTGTACGCACACGCACGCGCACTGCACGCACTGGAGCCACTGCTGCACACACTGCACGCACACACACCCGCACACGCACTGCACGCACACACACCCGCACACGCACTGGGGCCACTGCATGCACACGCACCCGCACATGCACCCGCACTGGGGCACATGCTGCTGTACGCACACGCACGCGCACTGCACGCACTGGAGCCACTGCTGCACACACTGCACGCACACACACCCGCACACGCACTGCACGCACACACACCCGCACACGCACTGAGGCCACTGCTGTACGCACACGCACCCGCACACGCACTGAGGCCACTGCTGCATGCACACGCACCTGCACTGCACGCACACACACCCGCACTGGGGCCACTGCACGCACTCGCACCCGCACTCGCACACGCACACGCACTGGGGCCACTGCTGCGCGCACACGCACTGGGGCCACTGCACGCACACATACCCGCATACGCACACACACTGAGGCCACCGCTGTACGCACACGCACTGTGCCCTCACACGATAGCAAAAGGTGACAGTGGACTTATGCGGCACTTAACGTACCTGGAATATTGAATTTTTGGTGACAAGGTCCATTGGAGATCATCTTAAGCGCCAAGATCACTGCTTGTCTTGCTTATCAGCTTCCTGCTTCCCCGCACGGCTTGCAAAATGTAACATCCCTGCCTATTTTGCTGTTTATCTGGCTGGCAGTCAATGTCTAACTTTCCTGGCTTTTGCTTTTTGTCTTGCATTGTAATGTTTATCTTGCTGGCATTTGAGTGTCTTACTTGTCTGGCTTTTAGATGCCCCTTGACAAAGTTCAGGTGCTCAACCTGGGGCCCTATGCACGTCAGGTACTTCATGTTATAGGTATAATGTTTAACTTCACATTATAAATATAATGTACAGGAGCAATTCTTGCTGCTCTGCCTCCCACCCTCTCCTCTGCAATCAACATCTCTATGCTGCTTATCTACACTTTTCTTACACTATTCTTTCATCCAAGGCCCCAACTCCCGACCTCACAATATTTCCTGATTTGAACTACAGCTGCAATAACGGCTTTCATATAACCACTGACCGGAGAACGTTGAGTTCACACATGAACACACGTGCGCGCGCGCGCACGCGCACACACACACACACACACACACACACACACACACACACACACACACACACACACACACACAGATGGGATCAGGCGCCCTAAGCTCTGCTCTCAGGCAGCATCAAGCAAGCAGCAGCAGGCCCGCGGACTCGGACGTGGACTCGGATGAAGAGGACGAGTACGACCTGGAGCTCAGAGCCCGCGCAGCGCGCGCAGCAGCAGGGCGTGCCGCAGGCAGCACAGGGCGTGGGTCAGAAGACGAGGAGCGCTTCCAGTATGTACGCGGATTGGGGGGAGAGGATGGAGAGGACGATGAAGGGGATGACCTGAGTCCAGAGGAAGAGGCAGCGCTGGCGGCATTCATGGCTCCTGGGGCGGAAAATCACAAGTGAGTTGCAGTGCTGCTGATGACCAGTGACTGAGTGCTTGTATGATGAGTGGCCACGATGCTGACGATGGTTGAAAGGTGGCAGCGTTGATGACTCCTGGTACAGAAAGTCACAAAAGTTTGTTGCAGCGCTGCGTGATTGATGATGGAGTGCTAACAATGATGCGCAAAGTGGCTGGTTGAGGAGTGGTGGCTGCGCTGGCTGTTTTCATGGCTTCTGGAATAGGGCCATCCCCTTCTCAAATAGGATCGAGCGTCCTCGCGACTGTGCAAAGTTAAGGTTCTGAATAAGGTTCTGAAGTCGCTAACTTCAAGGGATGTTTAAAAATTACCAGTGAGTCAGTGTGCCAATGCTGGTTGTGTCCAATACAGACAGCACCTCTTGTGGTGTTTCGTTTGGAGAACTTAGCGAACATTGTGTCCATGCTTAACCCTTGCGAACAAATGAGGGTTGTGTTCAGCAGTGCGTGTGCTTCATAGATTGGTTTAAAAGAGTGCATGTTTTGACGGGTGACGTGCGAAATTAATGGCCCAATGTGGCAATTGGTGCACAGTGAGCCTGTAGTGGGCACGAAATGGGTGCACAGTGAGCAAGTACAGATTTTTGATCCGTCAAGGAGGGAGGGTGTGCATGATTGTTGAAAATGGGGAGTGCACGATGGTCACTTTCTTTGGCGGTGAGTTAAACATATCTTACTGAAACGTATGAAGCACCATCAAGCTGGCTTGGGATCTCAATCCTACCCTATAATGTGTATGATGCATACAGCTTGAAAGCCAAGGCGCTGTTTTGCATCATGCTGCTGCCAAGTTCAATGAGGATGATGTCAATAGCAGTCATGATGGTGGAGTTCTGGTACTTTCAGGAGGAGAACAGGGACCTGGGTGGTGTGCTGACTTTGCTGAGAGGTTGACAGAGCATTTTCTGCAGTTCAAACAATTGTGCACTGAGGGGCAGTGCTAAGGGGAAGTTCACACACACACACACACACACATTTACTCTGCACACAGCATCACTGGGAAGAAAAATGTCACCGTGCATTATGGATATGCTATTTTCCATGATTGGACATCCTTGTTTTCATCCCACACCATCAAATCCCTTTTTTTGCATGATTGCAGGCAAGCGTCACTTGGGGATATCATCTTCGAAAAGCTGAGGGAAAAGCAGAGAGAGAAAGGCCTGGATTATGTACTTCCAACGTAAGTATGAGTGCGATTTTTGCGTGAGGTTATCCAGCTGTCCTTAATGCGGGGGGGGGTATTATGCTTATTCACATCCATGCTTCCTTGTTGAGCATCTTCTACATGGCCATCCAGCCCGCATTTTTGTAATAAATGCAATACATATGGCATATACAAATGAAATTGGCCAATCTTATGGATGCTGCATCAAAGCAGGCCTTGCTTCAAAATGAAGGATTAAACTGCAAATATTGAGTTTCACGTTTGCACAAGTTTGGCATTTCAAGACCTGACATTTTAAACAGATGAGTATCGCACATCCAAGCTTTACTGAATGGTGAAGTGTGCCGCTCAACTCCTGAGCCGCCATTTTACAATTGCCTAGACATTGATGGCCATCACATGCTTAATGCACACTACGCGAGCAAGCTGCAAAACCTTCGTATGTATTTTTGCAGGGAGGGTGAGGAAGCTGACATGACGCCCCCTGGCTTGGATGAGAAAGTCATAGAAGTGTACAAGGGCGTGGGCCGATTACTAAGCAGGTATGATGTGCCTTTTGGTTGTGCACAGATCCTTTCCTTTGCTGACCTCCTTTATCTCATTCCTGGCCTTGCTCTCTCCCTTTGACTCCGTGCCGCTTCATCTTGCAGAGTCGTTCCTCCACTGCTGTTCCTCTAAGCCTGCTGTGTTGTGCATTGCATTACCTGCATGCTTCACACTTCCTGCGCATGCTGTTGCCTGCACACTGCTTGTGTGCTGTTGAATGATGATCATCACTGCATGCTAATTGACGCGCCTTTGGACCCTGATGACGACTGTCACTGCTGTTGAATGATGGTGATCATGCCTGTTGGTTGAAGCGCCTTTGGACTCTGATGACGACTGTCACTGCTGTTGAATGATGGTGATCATGCCTGTTGGTTGACGCGCCTTTGGACCCTGATGACGACTGTCACTGCTGTTGAATGATGGCGATCATGCCTGTTGGTTGACGCGCCTTTGGCCCCTGGACCGCCCATATGCTCTGCGGTTCGCTCCCTGTGTGAAGTCATTGGGTTGGGTGACAAAAAGCAAGCATTCAGCAAAAGAGGCCCCAAAAAGCCTTGTGGGGGCTCTTTGACTCTCTTCAGGATGTCTGACAAATGATCAACCCTCTTTACCCAACCATAGAGATCATGCTTGCATAAGCACACTTGCCCCCATTGGCATGACATCACATGGGCTCTGTTGGCAAGGTCCCAGGGGCCTAAAAGACCATCCCTCAAAGAAAGGAAGATGAAAAAGAGCGCAGTAAGCTGATTGACGTGCTTTCCCACCCCTTGCACTCCCTGTCCTCAGGTACTCTGTCGGCAAGATCCCAAAGGCTTTCAAAATCATCCCCAATTTGAAGAACTGGGAGGATGTGCTGTACCTGACTGACCCAGACAAGTGGAGCCCACATGCCATGTTCCAGGTATGTACCTTCATTGCTGAAGGCTTCATTGCAAAATCCTAGGTATGTACATGGAATGCTTTGCATGGTATTGTCAGGGCCTAGATAACCTCAGCAAACGGAACCCACATGCCATGTTCTAGGTATGTACCTTCAGGACTACTTGCATCTATACTTATCTCTGACATTTGGCTGTTGAAGTCCTTTCTGCTCTGTACTTTTTGGTGGACGCTTCCTTGCAAGGTCATCACTACGAGGCTGCTTGACTTTTGCCACCATGATCCTCCCATTGCTTCCCTGCTGGTGCCAAACCAAGCTCATGCTTGTTTGCATGCTGCAGTCGTATGCAGTGCTATAGGGTTTTTGCATTAAGCATGCAGGGCTGGAGTTGCAAGTAGCAACATGCTTTTGTACGCAACAGCCAGGAGGGTAGAAAAAAAGTAGTGGACGTCACATCCAAATTCTGGGCCGGAAGCCCAAAAGGACCACCCGCCCCCCGCCCCCCCAAATACTGCCCCCCTCCCCATGAAAAGGGTATCAATCTGCTCCTTTTTCAATTCCCCTTCCATCTGCATACTCAGCGCAATGGAAAATTGAGTTGCAGCAGAGTTATAAGCCAAAAACTGAGCAACGGACGCCCATGCATACTTGCCCTTCCAGGCAACCACAACAGGCTTGCAAGTCCACAAACTGCCCATTTGACTTCACCAAGCACTGATACATCATACATTGTCACTACCTTGGAAGTTTGGAATGCTTTGCTGCATGTTTATCTCCACACCCCCTGCTGCCCACACCCTTGTGCGCGTGGCACTGACTCCCAGGCATGCACACAGACCCACCCAATTTGCATCAAAAGGGTGCCAATCGACAGTTCTTGAGCTCAGGAATCCACTGGTATATTTAAAACCGAGAAAATGGCTCAAAAAAACTCTGGAAGGGGTGTCCCAAAAAATCTAGACCTCCCCGAACCACCCCCCACCCCCCCCACCCCCTCCGATCGGACTCATATATATACCAATCGATAGCTCTTGATCTCAGGATTCCGAATATATAATTTTCAATTGGATTGACATGTGACGTCCAAAAGTTATGCTTCCTACACCCTCCTGCAACAGCTCTGAAATAATGGACATCTGTGCGCAACAGCCTTGATACAATGGACATCTGTGTGCACCAGCCTAAAATAATGGACACCTCACGCAATTTGGAGGGAAGCGCTCAGCAAGTGCTGCCCATGCTGCTTGCAATGGACATGCGTGGTTTGTTGTTGCACGTCTCTGCAAAATGTATGCTCGTAAAGAGGTGAGCATCATCATGCATGGAAGGAGATAAGCATATGCTTGCAAGCGACCCCATCTACCCCACCCCTCACCCCTACACACACGCATACTCACTCCCCCTCAGGCCAGTCACCTGCCTGCCAAGTCCCTGCCAGCCTGTCACTTGCACACTCATCCCCCCTCAGGCCAGTCACCTGCCTGCCAATTCACCTGCCAGCCTGTCACTTACACACACACAATCCCCCTCAGGCCAGTCACCTGCCTGCCAAGTCCCTGCCAGCCTGTCACTTACACACACACACACACACACACACACACACACACACACACACACACAATCCCCCTCAGGCCAGTCACCTGCCTGCCAAGTCACCTGCCAGCCTGTCACTTACACACACACAATCCCCCTCAGGCCAGTCACTTGCCTGCCAAGTCACCTGCCAGCCTGTCACTTACACACACACACAATCCCCCTCAGGCCAGTCACCTGCCTGCCAAGTCACCTGCCAGGCAAATCCCCCTCAGCCACTCCCCTTCGCACACTCACACTGACTCCCACGCAGGCCACCAAGCTGTTTGTCTCCAACCTGAATGCGCGCCTCGCCCAGCGCTTCCTGGCCCTGGTGCTGCTGCCGCGCATCCGACAGGAGATCAGGGAAAAGCAAAGGCTGCACCTCGCGCTGTTCATGGCCATGAAGAAGGCCACCTACAAGCCGGGCGCTTTCTACAAGGTGCTTAAAAGTTCATGGCCATGAGGTAGCCCATGAAGCCATTGTTGTCCGGCCATCTTTTTGTGGCCATGAAGATAACCACCTTAGAAGCCGGGCAGAATTTTTTTGGAAAAAAGTTCTTGGCCTTGAAGAGGGCCATGTGGCTATTGTTATCTGGCCATCTGTTTGTGGCCATAAAGGCCATGTACCAACCAGGAGCTTTTTTGAAGGTTTGAAAAAGCGGGGACTGGTGCTCTATACATGTGGAGGTTCAGAAATAAGCATGTGTTTTTTGCAAGGCCTTGGATTTGGTTCCAGCACAGGAATAGGGTCGGGCACTGGTAAAGGGAACAAGGCACAAATGAGAAGGAATAGACAGTTGGCTGAGTGAATGCCTCCCTAAGGATTTAAGCAAACAAGAGCGCGGATTGCCAAAAAAGAATGTCGTCCAGAGCTCTCCAAATGGGACCAAGCTGAAGGGCATTTAGTTTTTGTGAGCAGACAAAATCACATTTTGCTTTGATGTTTTGCTTTAAGCAAAATGTGATTTTGACGGTACTTCATGTTTCGCTGGGAGTTGGTGGATAAGAGAGATGCTTAAGTGCAGGCATTTTTAACGACTTAGTTTGCATGGGTGTGGGTGTGTGTGTGGGTGGGTGGGTGTGGGTGTTACATCTAGGAGTTCAGGGTTGTGTTAGCACTTTCCTGGCGTGGCAGCCATGCCTGCTTGTGCAGGGCTTCCTGCTGCTGCCGTTGCTGTGTGCTTTTCGCACGTGCACTCTGCGCAGGGCAGTGGTTTTGATGAGAGATGCACACTGTGTGCATGCCTGCTTGTGCAGGGCCTGCTGCTGCCGCTGTGTGCTTCTCGCACGTGCACTCTGCGGGAGGCGGTGATCTTCAGCGCCGTTCTGAGGCGCACATCCATCCCTGTGCTGCACTCTGCGGCGGCTCTACTGCGCATGGTGCGTAGGGTGCTGCTGGAATGCTCTTTCCTTAGATTTCATCAGACTGGGTTATCTGAAACCCCGAAACATCCCAGCGCTGCACTCCATTGTGACTTTGCTGCGCATGGTGGGGAGGCTGTGGCCGGCATGCCTTCGCTGGCAAGCACTTTCCTTTGTTTATCACCAAGCTTTTATCATCAACAGCTTGATTGTGACACTTTGATCAAAGGTGCTCTTATTGCGTCATTAAGGAGTGCTTGGATTGGCTGGCACACGACTCTGTGTCAGGAGTGATGGGCTCTCCTACAGCAGCTTTGATGCGCGTGATAGGGAGGGTGCGGCTGGGACGCACCTTTCCTTGGTTTCCATCAAATTAATGTCTTTCGTTCTTCATTGGTGCCGGTTGTTTTTATTGCATTCTTGAGGAGGGCGTTGCTGGGATGCATTGCTGTGTCGCCCTTCCATGGTTGTTGGTGCAGTTCTGGCAAGTCTGAGGGTTGTTCGTGCTGCAGTTCAACCCAGGTGCAAATGCCATTTGTTGTATACACCTCCTTGGACAAAGTCTTTGTTTCGTTGCATACCGTGACACGTTTTTCCCTTGATATGACCACCAGTGACATCCAATTCACTGTGCATTCAAGAGTATTTGCGCATTGAATACATCAGTTGAACATCATCAGTGTCCACAGTGCTGTGTCAGTGGGGCTGTCAGTCCAGCATGAGCCCTCGTCATCGTTTGCCTGCATCACATGCCTGCATCGCATTGCACTATCGTATGCCTGCCTCGCATTGCTTGCATTGTATTGCATGCACTACCGTATGCGGGCATCGCATTGCATGCACTACCATATGCCTGCATCGCATTGCATGCATTGTATTGCATGCACTACCGTATGCGGGCATCGCATTGCATGCATTGTATTGCATGCACTACCGTATGCGGGCATCGCATTGCATGCATTGTATTGCATGCACTACCGTATGCGGGCATCGCATTGCATGCATTGTATTGCATGCACTACCGTATGCGGGCATCGCATTGCATGTACTACTGCATGCAGGCATCGCATTGCATGTATTACTGCATGCAGGCATCGCATTGTATGTATTACCATATGCAGGCATTGCATTGCATGTATTACCATATGCAGGCATTGCATTGCATGTATTACCATATGCAGGCATTGCATTGCATGTATTACCATATGCAGGCATTGCATTGCATGCACTACCGAATGCAGGCATCGCATGCATTATCACAGGCCTGCACCGCATGCCCGCCTGCAGGCTGAGTTGGGACACAGCAGCATGGACTCTCGTGCACATATTAAGGTTGTTAGTCCTTAGCAAGTGGTCCTTGAATCCTTTGGACGAACCCTTATGCCTGCAGGCTGAGCTGGAGTACTGTGGCACGACCTCTTTCTTCATGCGAGTACTTCTGGACAAGAAGTACGCTTTGCCGTACAGAGTCATCGATGCCCTGGTAAGTGTTTTTTTTTCAAGGTGATAAAGCCGGGGGAGAAATATGGTGCAACACTTTCTTGCTCAATGGCTGTCAATTACGCCAAGCATTGCGCCAGACGCAGTGTTCTAGTCTGCAAAAGCCCGGGATGCAACCCAAGGCATTCAGCGTAATGATTGGTTGATGATACTGCTTCCTTTGAACACACTAGACACAAATTCATTTAACGTGAAAAAGTGCATGCAAATTTGCACACATGCTTGTATTTGGACACGCATGCGAGAGTACACACACGTACACACACGAATGGACGCACGCATGCACGCACGGACGCACATGCACTCACCTACTTTTGCATCCATGCATGCCTTGTCTTGCAGGTGGATCACTTTGTGCGCTTTGCTGACGACGAGCGCGAAATGCCAGTGGTGTGGCACCAGACGCTGCTGTGCTTTATCCAGCGCTACAAGGATGAAATCAGGCCTGAGGACAAGGCAGCACTGCGCAAGCTGTGCAGTGAGCAGTCGCACTACTTGGTGAGTGTTTTGGAAGCCGACTTGCTGAACACAAAACACGTAGGAAATAGAGGACAAGGCGGCAGTGCGCATGCGCTGTGACTCCAGGCACCGACGTGATACCTGGTGGGGAACAGTCATGTGAGCCTAGGGATTTGAAGCAGTCAAATGGCTGACATGCTGACATCTACTAGCAAAACTTGAGAGGATCTCCAAAGTGCAAGCTGGCCCTGTAGAGTTCAATGTCTCACAAGGGCGACGGTTTCATCATCTCAACTTGTTTTCTATCAGCTTTCTGGAAACATGGAGTTGCTTCTCACCAGCATGACCGGCAACTTTTATTTGAAAACTAAAAGGGACCGTGGCTCAGCTTTCCCCCCCCCCCCTCACCAGCATGACCGGCAACTTTGATTTGAAAAGTTAAAGGGACCGTGGCTCAGCTTGTTTCCCCCCCTCACCAGCATGAACGGCAACTTTGATTTGAAAAATAAAAGGGACCGTGGCTCAGCTTGTTTCCCCCCTCGCTACTTTAAGTGGTACTGTGCACGCTGTGCAGCAAGCGATACAGCAATACAGCACTGCCAGGCTAGGCTTCATGGGTGAGGCACACAAATGGGCGTCAGATAAGTATTGGTCAAATCAGGTGCTGTGTTGTGTTTGCAGGAAGCTGCCTGGCAAGGTGAGCAATGTTTGGTTCGCTGCTTTAGGCGCTCCAGCTGTTTTTGAAGCTGGTGTCCTTTGGATGCTCATCAATTGAAGCAAAAAGGATCCTGAAAGTGTTGCCTTCTTTGCTGACTATCCCCATGTCTTGAAATCCAGAGCGTCGCTAACTTGCACGCAGGGCAT
The DNA here is from genome assembly GCA_914767535.2 of Dunaliella primolecta. Lineage (NCBI taxonomy): Eukaryota > Viridiplantae > Chlorophyta > Chlorophyceae > Chlamydomonadales > Dunaliellaceae > Dunaliella > Dunaliella primolecta. The sequence continues at coordinate 941,132 of OU611760.1, read as the reverse complement.
GTCGCACGCATCACACGATACTCATTCTTATCATGCACACACTCATGCATACGTGCAGGTCACACCGGAGGTATACCGAGAGTTGGACCACTCGCGCGCAGGCCGTGGTGGTAGCGGGACAGCAGCGGCATCGGGAGCAGGACCAAGCGCGGGCGTGAGGGCCAGTGGGGCAGAGGCAATGCAGGTGTGCGCCACTGCACTGTTTTCATGTTATCATTTGGTGGTGTTCATCATTTGAGCAGCTTATACATCGAGGTGTGGGTGAAGGCACTGCTGCAATGTTTTTGTCTGACCTAATGGAGCCCAAAGCTCCAGATTCCTGATTTTTGGGGCTGAGCATCAAATGGGCAGAGGCAATGGGAGGTGAGCAGGGAGAAATGACTGAGATATGTGATGCATGGTAGCCATGAAATAATAATGGCAGTAATAACAAAACCAACAACAGCAATAACAGCAATAAGGAATATGAACAATCAGGGGGGGGGGGGTATCATTGATTATACGTGTCCGCCAAACTTTTCTGGGTCCGCTGGGGCTTTCAGGGCGCAATCTTTTGATGCAGATTTCTTTCTGTGCCTTTGGGCAATCCACATCAAAAGTTTGTGGGAAGGTGCCCCCATGTGCATGTGGCAGTGAGAGGAACAAAGAGCACTGTCCGCTTAGATGTGGGAATGGGGTCAACCGGCTTCCATCATGGGACCTGGGCATGCTGAAACATCAAATGAGTGTGTCCTGCGCCTTCAGAGGGCTAGGAGATGAGCTAGGGTTCTTCTGTACTAGGTAAAAATGGGGTCAATCATACTCCCACATAAAAAAATTGGGGTCGATCGTGCCCCCACATTTTGACCATTTGGACCCACGACCTGTAGAAGTATTTAATGGAACACCATTGCCAAAGGAAAAGGGTCGATCGGGGGTCAGGCTGCAACGCTTAGCTTGCACTTAGAATCAGATTGCTCATTCTTCACAGCCACTTTTCTGGAAGCTTACTGCTCGTTCTTAACATGCAAAAAAGTGTTCAGTAAACATAACGTTCTACACCATTAAAGCAGGCAGAGATCAAAGTTTTCAAAAATTTTCACCTGATCTTGGTCTGGCCACGTCTCAAAAACGCATGGGTGTCCTTAAACCACAGTAGAGCAATTAATAAGAATAATGCCTTCCTTGCACTGACAAACTTTGGTCCGGGACCACCATGCGTTTCTGAGATACAGTCTCAGGAAGTCCCACACAGTGGTGACCGCCCTCTGAACAACAGCAACAACAACAACAACAACAACAACAACAACAACAACAACAACGATGATAGTGTAGTAGTAATAATGATAATACCGTACAGAAATGGACTCATCCCGCACCCCCCAAAAAATAAATAGTTTATGCAACCACGCATCAACCACGCACCCTTCCTATAAATTTTGACACAATTGCGCATCAACCACGCAGGGCTTTTGCCCCTGTTTGCCCCCAAAGCACATGGGGCTTTGTCACAAACGTTCTCTAAAGCTCCAAGAACAGCAAAAGAAACCCTCGCCAGTTCAGGTAGAGGTCTCTCGTTCAGTTCATCACGTTTCCTTCATGTGCCGCCCCTGCCCATCCCCCTTCCCCTTTCATTTTCCTTTTCTCATCTCATCACTGCTGTCCCCCTCACTATAGCTGCTGCTGCTGCTGCTGCTGCTGCTGCTGCTGCTGACCTCACTGCTTACGCAAAGATTGCAGTTGCATGATTTCCTTTGAGTCTGCAGCTCGCATGCATGAGCAGTCCCTGAGGGACACCTGTCATTGCCTGTGCATTGGCACAGTGGCACCCATTGGCATGTGCAGCGCACCCATTGGTATCTGCAGTGCATCCTGTAAGCACTGAGCACACTACACACACTCCAGGTGCTCGGCCAAACTTCTCCTTGCGAGGTCTGCTCGGTCTCCTCTTTTTCTTTTACTGCTCCTTCTCGTACTCAACTCTAGCTGCAATTGCCTGCTCCAGTCGTGCTAGGTTGGCCTTTTGCTGCCCCTCCTGTCGCCCGATGCGCTTTCTCTTCATCTGTCGCTGAAGGCAGCGGTTTGGAAAACTTGCTCGCACCTTGCTGATAGAGCCCCTGAGGTGCTGCTGGTGCTGCTCGAGGGGCAGCAGAAGGAGCTGCGGGAGGGGGCTGCTGGGCGGGGGGGCAGGGGGGAGGGAGCTGGAGTGCCCCTGACCTCTCACACCGCTCGCTGTCCCAAAATGTTAATTTCACATAACCACGCACCATCGCGCACCATCAAGATAAATATATAATAAACGAGCACACAGTCACCGCGCAGGGCAAAAAACGTTATTTTTGCGCGGTGATATACTTTCTGTACGGTATTGATAATAAAGAGTGAATAATGATTAAGGGTATAATAATATCATTATGATAATGATGACAATGATAAAGAGCGCAAATGTCTTTATGTTGATGCAATGGCTGTCCACATGTTTTTAGATGAATAATAAACCTTAACTGCTGCCATGACGAGAGGATGACTGGTCATGAGACATCGAGGTGCTGTTCTGCTGCGTTGCTTCCTTGGCCTCCCGCGGTAGCTCCTCAGCCTGCATTAAAAAACGACCCTCCAATTAGCACTGCACAGGAAGTTTACTTCAGTGCAACGAGGGCAAAGTATTTGCTGGGTTGTATTTCCCTTTGAGCTGTTTGAAAAAAGCATGCATGAAACTCCTACTGAAATGCAATGTATGTATCACATCTGCCCCATGCAGGCACGATCGCACCTTGCTGGCGTAATAGGGAAGAATGTGAGCGAGAATGTTAGCAACATGCCCCCTGTCATGATCATGGAGGATGATTGAGACTGCTGCCCTTTTAGCTGAGGGTTGTATGTTGACTCTCAGGTGAGGTCCATGTAACAGATGCTGTAGATATTATTTCATTATTTATTGATCTTTGGTTACATCAACTCAGCCCTCTTGGCACAAAGTCCACCGTTCCTCTGATGTGTTGAGGTTTGACGCACCATGCTGTCAGCGATTTTTCTGCTAAAAATGGATGCCAGTGCTTTTCATGAGGAACCAGCCTGGCCTTCAACATTTCAACTTCACTTTTTAAGCAAGAGCACTTGCCAAGTAGTAGCTTGGCTTTGCAGGGTGGTACTGCTAGCCACCCACCAGACTCCAGAGTTTCTTGTTTTGAACCAAGTGATGTGACTCATGATGCTTTGGGCCAATATGTCGCGATACATTGATGTAGGGAGTGCTTTACTGCCTGCATAATTTTCTTTTCCTGTAATTTTTTAACATGCGCCAGACATTTGTCTGCGCAGCTGAAAGATTCAAAATAGCACCATTATTTGCCGCATAAACCAGGAAAAGTTTCCTAACTGGTAGGCTAGCTGGAACCTCACCAGGCTCTCGAACCCACTCTGTTCGCCACCACTGCGTGCCAACAACCCCTGTAGCTGGCAAAAAGAGAGGGGGAAAAAGAGAATGACAAAAAAGGGCCTCTTCTGAGAATAGAACTTTAAGGCCACAACTGGCCACAAGGGTTACAAGAATAAGGCCTTCAGTCAAGAAGTGCGACTGTTAGCCTGCTTATAAAAGGCAATTTATTCATTTTGTTAAAAAAAGCAGACACATCATGAGATCCTTCTCCTGCCTGTGAGAACAAGGGAGCATATTTCCTGCGGAGAGACACCACCTGGGGAAGTGTGCAATGAAAGAGGACATGGTGTTCATCCTGCCAGGACAGTGGACATCATCATCAGCCTCACAAAGGTCACGGTTTGGGGAAGACCTGTGGTTCACAAGGGTTACAAGGGGGGGTTGGCCTACAGCCCGAGAATCTGGCTGATTGGCAACTGGCCACAAGCATTGGCATTCCCACAATCCTTGGGAGTCTCACTCAAGAAATGAAGGATTTGGATTCAAACCTTTTCATCCTTTGAAACCCAGACAAAAAGGTTGGTGTATTCCAGCAGATCATTATGCTTGAAAGGAAAGGGATGGGGAGCGGGCTACTTAGCTGTACCTGCCTGCGAGGGCGGCTCATTGTGCTTGTTGCAACCGGCACAATCTTCAATGCTTGCATATTAGTGCATTATTCGTTCTCCGCATGTTACACAGCACGCACAATACCTCAAAGAGGACTCCTCTTTGGTCGGACCAGCACAGCTACCCATGTAAGGGAAGGGAAGGGTTACATAGCTACCCATGTAAGACAGCCCCATCAACTAGGTGCAAATCAGTGGCACGTGCACTTACTTGAAATTTAATGCTGTGAAGACACAAGGTCTGGGCAACAGTTGGAAGCGGCACAGCAGCAGCATGCACACCTATTCAAGAATGCTATGTTTATATACTATCCTTCTGCGTGTTGGGACTTGTTAAAAGGAGCACAAAACAAATCAGATACCAGGCCTTAGAATTTGCAACAAACGTGGTTGGCAAACTCTTCAAGACGAAGCTTACAGGAAAAAGTCACAGGAAAAAAGAAGGCCTCCAGTCAAAACGGTTGACTGCTAGCCTGCTCATAAGAAAACATTAATTCATGTAGGAAAGGAAAAAGCTTGTTATTGTTTTGATTTAACAAAGAAGAGATATGATAAGACTGTACATGGTGAATGCCAGGTTCGTAAGGAGCCACGCTATTGGAAGAGCGAGATAAAGAGAGGAGAGGATCAGAAAACAAGGGAGCATATTTAAACCGAAGAGAACAAACATGGGGATGAGTGCATTTGAAAAGAACGTGTTGCTCATCCTGCACATCATCTTGGGCATCACATAGATCACAGGCAGGGGAAATAGCATCATCCCATGTGGCCTGCTCGACTTTCAAGGTATGGACACGAAGGTGAAACCAAGCCACACTGCGAACAATGTGTTCGGGTAAATCCAAGTAGAAACATTTGGGCAGAATATAAGGAGAATACATAACGTGTGCAGGCTTGGTTGGGAGAGCACACCAGTGATGGCAAGTAAATTTTTTGCTGTTTGTGTCTCGTGGATCATAACCAGAAAATTATCTCCAATTTGCTAGATGGCGAGACCTGAGATCCACAACAAGCTGACTCAGTTCTAATGGGTCAGCAGAGCGTATCTTTTGCTGGAAATGATGGGCGTGATGCAAGCCATTCATGGCAGACAATAGATGGGATGTCCAGCAGGAGGAATTCCTGGGGCTGAGGGAGATGTCCGCATGAAAAACCTTGTGAAGTAGAGCGCTGTTGCAATGGGTTATATAAGCGTGCACAATCTCTGAACCAGTTGAATTGAATAGGTTCAATTCCACACTAACGGAGGACACTTTAGGAAGGAGTTGATGTTTGCACACCCAGCATAGATCTCAAGAATCTCAGAAGCCATTTCTGGATGCAATTATCCATCTCTGTCCCCTGTTGAAGATATGCAGTGGCCCAGATCTGTCTTGCATACATTCCTGCTGGTATGACATACGTCTTGAAGAGCCATAAGTAGGCATGTAGGTGGTGTGTAATCTGGTGTTGATGAGCAAAAGTACATATGCGAGCCATGCCTGCCAGGCAGGGTTTGAGAGCTTCCTCAGCAGCATTGTGCAGATTAATGTGTTTGTCCAACTGCATTCCCAGGTAGCAAAGGGTATTTGAGTAAGGCAAGACCTCACCATCATAAAATAGGGGAGGCAAGTTATCAGTCTTGGAATTGAAACAGACGATAACATATTTTTTTGTGTTGACTGTCAGGAATTTCCGATGGGCATAAGCCTTGAGACGGTTAAGCATAGTAATAAGCTGAAGATTATTTGGTGAGTTAGAGCCTCTACCTGAGGTTAAGCATAGTCATCAGCGTGTAGAAGGTTGGATACATGGAAATTAGGTGTGCCAGTGCAAGCTCCTTCAATCCCCTCAGAAACCTCATTGATGTCATTAAGGTAAATGGAGAAAAGCAACGGAGAAAGGGGACAGCCCTGTTTAACGTCATAGGTGGGCTTGACATATGCTTGCTTAATAAGCTTATCCCCATCAACCAGAATGTAGTTGTCGTTGTGATACAAGCTTTTCAGGATATTGAGAAGGTGAATAGGGAGCTGGCATTGGTGAAGACGGTACCGCATGGCGGCCATAACTGGTCACGAGGGATGGAGTCGTAGGCCTGTTGGAAATCAATGAATGCTGAATACAGGCGTGACGATCCATGTGGTTTGCAGGTTTGGGCAGCATGTTTGAGATGTCTCAAAATAAAAAGTGGGTATGGAGTGCTGCGCCCATGAATAAGGGAAAAGTGATCTCCTGGATCTCTAAAAACCGTCGGGGAATTGCTGCTGGAATCAGTTGAGTGATGCCTTTTTCTTATGAAGATAAACCAGGAGATCAACTACCAGATAGGTATAAAACTTATCCAATGCTTTAATTGATGGAAATAGGGAGGATTGCAATCGATACTTTCCAATACACGAGCATTTGCCATATGCCTCCAGATCCCCATTAGGTTATTTTTTTGTAGTCTTCGCGGTGGAGGGGACTCACGGCTCTTTTGAGCCAATGTGTCTCCTTTTCCTTAATTGATATAAGGAGAGTTTCCTCTGCCTACGTAGTTTTTCTTTTTCTTGTCCATATGCCTCATCATAAAAGGCTCAAAAAGAATACAGGTGGGACTTTTAAAGTAGACTACTTTAAGCTAATTTAAGTAGTGCATCACGTCTTAGAGATTGCACGAACCAGGCTGATGTCCTAGGATTAGCCAAGTTTGTATCAGCATGCCTGGAATGCTGCATCTGACTTATATGTTTAGTTCTTGTTCTCCAGCTCAAATTGATTTAATTAGTGGCACCGTTTTTGCTTCAGCTCAGCTTAGGCTAAGCTGCCCACGTACGCAGGTACAGCTGTGTAACTCTTTCCTTTCCTGCGGCAACAACTTAGTGTCCAGGCTGTATCTTAACTTCCTCTTACCTTAACCTTACCTTACCTAACTTCCTCTTACAATGCAACAAGAAGCTTTTTTTTAATTTCATGTCTGGGCTTTTGAATTTGCTGCTGGCTGGCGTGGATCAGCCACAAGCTGATCAGCATGAGCCTAACAGTCTGGCTGAAGGTCTTCCTTTGTAATCCAATATTTCCTTAAAATTCAGGTAGCCTTTCCTTTCAATTGATGCGCGTTATGGGCTGTGCAATTTTTCCTTCAAGGGGTTACAGGGGAAAAAAGCCTCAGTCAAGACGTTTGACTGCTAGCCTGTTCATAAATACACATGAAGTCATGAAGAAAAAAAGGAAGTTTGTTGTTATCCTGGTTTAGAAAAAAAAATATCCTGGGAATTCACATGGTGAATGGTGCCTAGACAAAACATCCTGTGGGAAACGTGGAGGTGTAGGAAAGAGAAGTTGTGTTAAAAAAGTGAGGCATACTTTTGACGGAGAGAGCAGACCTGGGGATTGGAGCATCTGGACAACACATGTTTTTCATCTTGTATGTCATCAGAATCACAGATATCACAGACTGGAGAAGTAAAAACAATTCTCACAGCCAGGTTCTGGAGCCAAGTGCTTCCAGTAACCCTCCTGAACCCCATTAACTCTTTTTGTTTTAAAACTTTGTGGTGGAGGGGACTCACAGCTTTAGTTTTTCTTTGGAGAAGTACTATTGGGCCAAGTAGCCCGTTCAACTCGGAGAGCGTGTACCCGCAGCCTGAACCTGGCAGTGTTGCAAAGGACATGATGGGGAAGATCCAAGTACATGTATTCAGGCATTGTATAAGGTGGGTGAATGGCATGTGCATTTCTGACAGGGAGAGCGCACCATTGATGGTAAGTCAGCCGCTTACTGTTGCTTACTCTTGGATCAGGGGCTGTGAATTGGTTCCAATAGCCCAGGTGTCTAGATCACAGGTCCACCACAAATTGACTGAGGTTCACAGGGTCACAAGCCATAAATCGACGTTTCATCAGATCTGAGTGAGCCAAACCATCCAGCGCAGATAAGAGGTGGGACGTCCAACAAGAATCAGTCATGGAGCTAAAGCTGATGTCAGCATGGAGAACCTTTTTAGAAGGAGACTGTTGCACTTAGTAAGCGAGCTGTAGAAGCGCATAGCGGCACGAAACCAATTGAACTGAAAAGGTTCAATGCCACATTCTCGTAAATTGCTCCAAGAAGGTTTTGTGGATTTCACTCCAAGAAGATTTCGCAAAACGTTTAGGATCCACCTCTGTAACAGGCTGTCCATATCTGCGCTCTGCTGTAAGTAAGGAGTTTCACTGGGCATTTTGGTGATAAGAGAAGTAGGCCAGACCATGTGTTGTTGTCTCCGGCTCTGCTCAAAATCGTACAATGTTTTGAGATGAAAGAAACGCGTGCCTCAGATCACGCAGGCTTGAGCACTGTGTTTAGAGTGACTGATGAGGGTGGAGAAGGTGTGAATGCTCCACACCATGTGTGCAAAGCTGGAGAGTGTATCAACAAGTTAGTGTTGCGTTGGCAGCAGGATAAGGCCCAAGTTTACGCTGACCACATTCGGGACAATGCTGAAATGCTGGCTCAATTTGATGAGGCAGAGAGGTCTGGGGATGTAGATAAATTGGCGTTTTGTGTGCGTTCTTTGATCATCCAGGCAGCGAGCAGTAGAGCTGTGGGCATGTCAGGCCGAGCAAAGTGTGTTTTTAAACGTGAGCGTAATAGGAAGGGTCCTCTAAACCCTGTGTGGTTCAATGAAGAATGTTGGGAGAAGCGTAGGGCTTTCATTGAGGCAGTGAAGCATGGTGAAGCCAGGCATGCTTGCAGATTTCTCAAGAGGGAAAGTATGAGGTGCAATCGTAGGATGAAGCGAAGGCACGCGAGACAGTTGCGGAATTTGTTTTTGGATAGGCTATTTCGGAAGGGTCCGGCAGTGCACGCTTTACTAAAAAAGCACACCAAGCCTCACACAACCCCTGTGCCTGCTCCAGCTTGGCATGATCACCTACACAAACACTTCAGAGCAAAGAGGACATTTGAAGAGTCTCGCCCATCTGCGAGGGATATGGCTGTGCCACTGGGCCGGCGCAACCTTCCACCTGAGGTCCTTCTCAGGCGGGGCGTGCAGTCTGGGTGGGCTCCGGAGCCAGATGAGTTTGAGATCCCTGATGTATCTGTGTTAGAAGGTATGTTGGGTAGTGAATTTCAGAAGTTGAATGTTGGTGCCTCTTCAGGCTTTGATGCGATCCCGATTCCTTTTCTTAAGCATGCGTGCTTGCCAGTGCAGTGTGGGAATAAAACCAAACAAGTAAATGTGCTGGTACCTCTGTTGGCTCGTCTTTTTAAAGTGTTGCTGACTGAAAGTAAAGTGCCTGCGTGCTGGAAGGTTGCCAAGTTGAGCCCCATTCACAAAAAAGGGGAAGTGCTGAAACCTGGGAATTATAGGATGATTGCGGTTAGCGGTGTAATGTATAGGATTTATGCTAATGTGCTGAAAAATCTGGTGACAGATTGGTGTATGAAAAAGGGAAAGATTCCGGACACGCAGTTTGGCTTCTTTCCAGGAAGGAGCACTCTGCATCCTCTGTTCATTCTGAGGCACCTCAAGCATGCTGCAAAAAAATTGAAGCCACGGAATTCTTCCAGATTGCACGTTGCTTTCATTGACTTTTCTCAAGCTTATGACACCGTGCCCAGACAGCAGCTTTGGTCTCACTTGCAGCACAATGCAATGCCGACTCCTCTGCTCAGTGTGATCAGAGATATGTATGATAATGATGAGTACATTCTAATGGATGGTGAAAAAAAGGCGCGCGTGCAGCCATCGAACGGTGTTAAGCAAGGTTGTCCTTTGTCCCCCCTTCTTTTCTCTCTGTACATCAATGATATGGGCAGAGAGATAAGTGAGGGCATTGAGAGTGCTGTAACTGGTGATAGAGTGAATGGTGTGTCCCACATGATGTACGCTGATGACCTTGGATTAACTACGAATGACCCTGGTGAAATGCAGAAGATGCTGGACAGACTCCGTGTGTATGCTCAGAGAAAAGGGTTGACTGTAAACACAGCTAAGTCTGAGGTGGTGCACTTCAACAGTACGTCTGTCTCTCCTCTGCAGAATCCTTTTACGTATGATGGAGTGGTCCTTCCAGAGAAGGACAGGTTCAAATATTTGGGAGTGCTGTTGGATAAAAAGATGGATTTTAAGGTAGCTGAGGAGCATGCGGTGCGGCCTTATATGGCTGCACAGAGAAGGATTTCGGAGTTTGCCAAGGGTCATGACCTGAAAAACAGGCCTCATGCTATGCTCTGGTTGTCCAAGGTGTATGGCATTCCTGCTGGGATGTATGCGTGCCAGGTGTGGGGAACTCATTACTTGAGAGAAGGCAGTAAGTTTGAGAGTCAATTGCAGAAAAGACATCTGTGTTCCTTGAGGCGCATTCTTGGAGTAAAGAACAGTACTACAAATTGGCCGGTGTTGAGAGAGTGTGGCCAGGAGCCTCTGCAGTTCTTCTGGTTCCGTGCCTCCATCAAGTTTTTAATAGCATGCTTGACTCCAATAGTGAAGTCTTGCGTCGTGTGCTGAGGGCTGATTTAAGTCTGGCTTCTTTTGATTCCTCTTGCTGGGCTGCTGAAGTCTCTAATGCTTTTGGTGGGATGCGGAATGGTGATTTGTTCAAACAGAACATGCTGAGAGCTGAGAAAATCCCCATGCAAGTATTCATTGGTGATTTGCGATACAGACAGCAGAAAGTGTGGAGAGGGGCCGATGTTTTTTGTCCTCGTGCAGTTAACAAGAAGGTAGTGACGTACCATAAGTGGTGTGGGAATTCTGAGAGTGGTCCCAGAGGTGCTCCTTTTTGTATCCCCTCGTATCTGTTCAAGGATTTGGACAAGCATGTTTTGAGAAACATTAGCAGATTTAGATTGCGTGCACATCACTTGAGAGTGGAGTCTGGTAAATGGCTTGGGGGTTCAAGTATCTGTGATAAGTGTGAGTGTGGGGAAGTCCAGGATGAAAAACATGTGCTTTTCTTTTGCAAATGTACTGAGGTGCGTGAGCTATGCACGAGATACAAGGACTTTTTTGAGGAGATGTTTAAGACTTTTGCGTGTGTTTGCTCCGCCTTCAAACGCTGACTTTATTCCATTCTTGGCTTGCCATCATACTATCACTGATTCTGAAATCAATGCTTTCCTAAACCAAGACTCATACAGACTTCTTAGATTTGTGTCAGACTTGGTCTCAATTTTTGATACTGGTTGAGCTTGTTTCACCAGCTGCCATCAGCCAGAGTCTCGGGCTGTAGGCCACCATTGTAAACCCTTGTAAACCCTTGTAAGTAAGGAGTGGCCCATATCTGGCTAGCATACATTCCTGCTGGGATAGCATACGTTTTCAAGAGCCAGATGAGCGTATGCAGCCGATTTGTAAGGTTGTGGTCGTGAGCAAAAATTTTGACACGATAAGTCCCCGCCATGCAAGGTTTCAGAGCAGCCTCAGCAGCAGTGGAAAGGTTGATGCGTGTTATGGGCTGTGCAATCTTTCCTTCTCTGTTGCAAAGATCCCTCCTCCATGGCCACAATTGCGCTTAAGAGAAAAGACAGCCTGTAAAGAATCCTTGGGCACGCTTTGCTTCAGCTAAGCTGCCCCCGCAGGCAGGTACAGCTATGTAACCCTTTCCTTTCCTTTGGTCCTCAGTGCACCAGGGCTGCACGTACCTTGGTGCTTGCATTAGGGGTCTGAGGGTTTGAGCCTTAAGGGCGGCTGGGGGTGGAGTGCAGGATGAACAACGTGTTCTCTTCAAGTGTGCCCACCCCCAGGTCTCTTTGGCATAAACATGCTAATCTGTTCTCTGGCCCTCCCCTCTTCCTATCTCACCCTTCCTCCATTAGTCCAACGTTGTGGCTAACGGTCCATTCTATAAATCTGTAAATCACCCTTCCTCTCAGGTGGCTCCTTACTTGTCCGCCAATCAGCATGGACAGGCTTTTCATATGTTTACCTTCATCAATCAAAACAACAACAGGCTTTATCCTTTTTTACATGAACTTCTCCTCTTTTATGAACAGGCCAGCAGTCAATCGTTTTGACTGGAGGCCTTCCCATACTCACCTAATGGGTTGCCAGGGCAATCGGATAACTCTCCTGTTGCAGTGCACAATTATGTAAACCTTTCCCTCCCTTCCCTTTCCTTGGTGTGAATGTCACTTGGTGTAGAAGTTACTTTGTCTGGCCTTTGTCCAATTGTGGTTACGAGCCTTGTAATTTATGTGAGACTCAGAAGCAGGAGTGCGCCTGTGAACTATGATGCATGGGCCCATAGGGCGTTGCTAACAGCTGCCTCGTAGAACATGAAAAAGTACGAAAACCAGGTAGATCGTGAATGAATGAGTGCTGCCAACCAACAAGGAATGGAACAGGAATGAAATGCATTGAGCACTCTGCACTGTACATGTAGAGCACATAACGTTTTGCAAAAAGAAAACCAATCAGCTTTCCTTTTATCAATATGACAAAATGCTGCAACATTTGGGTAGCATTGTATCCCATTAGAGAGATGCTTGATTGAGCACACAGCAATGAAAAGGATCCTGAACTGTGTGTGCTGCAAAGGCTAGGACTGCTGCATTGAGTGATCATGGATGACTCAAGTCAAAAATTGAAACAGGACAAGCTGACCTCCTACACCTCCTGCCTTTGCCCCTGCTCTAGTACTTCATTGTTATCATAAGAAAACAAAAAGGAAGACTGATCACTGGAGCAACAGCCCTAGGCCCAGAAGCGCTTCCTGGGTGGTGCAACCAGCTCCTTGTAGTCTAGCTCATTCACCTGAAAGCAGCAGCAGAGCAGAACAATGTGCTTAAAGAATTGGTGAGAGCATGCAGTTAAGCTCCTTGCTCTGAGTAGCAGCAGCCATGCAACACCTCTGCATGCACATCATGAATTCAAGCTAAAATTTTAGCTCCCAGTAGGAGCAGGGCAGCTTTATCACCCGTAAGGGCAGATGTGTAGCTAGCTAAGGCAAACGAGTCTGGATGCACATCACTAGGGTGCCGGTTGATGAGGCATCCATGCACACAACAGAGACGCTAAGCCCTACAAATGCATGATCCTTGCCCTTGCCTGTTCCTGCAGGTTTACTTAATTCTTCTGTATCCACAAATTCATTCTTTTTTTTGGGGGGGGTAACAGCTGAACAATTGGACGGGCGCCTGATGTCACTGCAAACCAGCAAGTCACGCACGTAGACTACACATTTTGTCACTGCAATTTAGAGGAACAGGCGCATTGATGAGAGGTCTGACATCACTGCAATCCAGCAAGTCACGCACGTTGACGAAAAACACGTGTGAGATTGCCACTGCAACCCAGAGATACAGGCGCATTGATGAGAGGCCTGATGTTACTACAACCCTACAGCTCTGTTCCAGTGGGTGCCCCCAAATCAGACCTCCCACCTTTGCTGCTGCTGTTTGAACGGCAACAATTGATAACAAAATTACAAGGCTCTGCGGCAGAGCATGGATGTCAGCGTGTTTCCAAGCCAGTCTTCCCACCTTTGCTGCTGCTGTTTTGACGGCAACAAAAAAAAATTACAAGGCTCTGCGGCAAAGCATGGATGCCAGCGTGTTTCTAAGCCGGTCTTCCCACCTTTGCTGCGAGGATGAAATCATTCTCGCTGAGGCCGCTAACAGCAGGTGTGCTCAGCTCCAGCCCCAGCATCTCCCCTGAAGGATCCATAGCAGCCACAGCATGTCCTTGTGCCTGCAAAACGGTTGTGCCAGTTAGAGAGTGCCAAGAAAACCCGTGAACACATGAGGCACAAGGCAGCCGCAGGATGCCTCCGGAAAGGTCTTGCCCATGGAAGAGAACGACACAGCAAATCAAACGATGAATGCAGACACGAGGCACATGGCAGCCGCAGGTTGCCCTTGTGCCTGCAGAAAGATTAATTAAATTAATCAATAATAATAAGATTAATTAAATTAATTAATTAAACGTGATCACAGGCGACAGAAACAGTGGCCATCATCAAGGACAAGCGCCCGCAAGCGTTGCATGCACCCCAGATGACTAAGACGATCAAGAGGTTTAAGGCTCATAGTTCACACACACTGCGGGCCTGCTGCCTACCAACACACCAACACACAGCTTGGGGGGTGTGACGATGGTAACCACAAAAGAGTGTTGAACAAAGGCAGAAGCGATGGTGATAAAAGAAATGACAAAGTGAAAAACAATTTATGGAATGATGATCCATTGAATGATGACAAAAACTGCAAGGGAAAACTGCATGGGAAAGGGCGTGCTTGTGATAAGTTATCGACGGGCATCATCGTGCTGACATGCTTGACAAAAAGATGGCACCACGGTACCAACGCATGGCTTTGAGGTGGTTAGCATACAGAATGCACTTCATGCCCTGAAATATCAAACTACATGATGTTCTGCTTGCCGTGGCATCAAGGAAAGCACACATGATGCACCTAATTTCCAGAGACATCTGAAGACGTGCTGGTCTGCTTGCTGAGGCATTGAGAGGCTCCAGGGGAGCAGGTGCACAGTTGAGCAGGTGCACAGAATTTGGGCGCACACAGTTGGGCTGGCACGCAATTTTTACCAAATAAGCGTGTATTGACCATGGCTGGTTCCTTTCCAACAACTACACGTTTCCTGCCTTGAAATGTCTTTTGAACCCGAGTCTCGGAGGAACAAGGGTCCATACTGAGGGGCAAAGACTTCTGGTGTGGATTTTCAAATACATAAAGTGTGGTCCATACGAATGACTGATTACAGGAATGGATTATCGTAACATAACGTCCAGACTTTAATTTTTGATGTGAAAATAGTTGCAGTGGGTCCCATGTTGTTAACAACCCAACAAAAGTTGCTGCTTGACCCAATGATTCCAAACTTCCAAGGTCTGCATACGAGGCTTAGCGTGACATACGTTGCAATCTACTTTGCTGGAGAGGAGCAAAATTTACTGCGAACGCATGAATAAAAACTTGATGGATGATAACTTGAGTTGAAGTTCAGGCATTGCGGTGCGTTGAGCTGCAGTGCACTTTGGCCTGAAGTTTGTATTTCCAGCAGAGAAATGTGATTAGACGTTTTGAGCGTTTGAGCATTGCTGAAGATAAATATCCAGTCTTATGTCAATCTGCGATGGTTTGAAAGGGACTGGTCCTGGAGGGTAAGTACAGGCACAGCGGTGCGTAGGAATGTGTTGACCAATTTAAAGAGTAGACGCAAATCAAAATTGCACATAAGAAATCATGTAATCCGTCGACACGTGCGCAAATGAGGGAGAATGGGAGCTCTTGAACCCAAGGGCAAGTGACAACATAAGACTATCAAAACAATTTGTAAAGTATAAAAAACAATGTGATTGCATGTAGCGTGTGTGCATTTAATAATGTCGGAAGGAGTTCAAGGGCAGAGGGACTAGGGTTCCCAGCGCAGCCCTGGCTGAGCCATGCATGTTTTTTCTGCTATTGTGTGGGGCTTTGGAAGCACAGCCAGCGGGACCACCCCATTCAGGGCGACCCCCCCACCCATTCCCCCCAAAAATTCACAAGGCAATGATCATTGCAAAATCACTTGGGGCAGCTCTGTGATCATGCGCCTTGCAGCCTTGCAGCTCACAAGAGCAGCGCAGGTGCTGCCCATCCATGTTGCACCAGGGCACCATGGCCACAGACCCACTTGCTCCAGCACAGCAATCATGCCCAATAACTAGGTAGGTCCATGGCTGCAAACTCAATTGCCACTGCTCTGTAGCCATGCCTTGCATTTAAAGGAACCATAGCTGCACACTCACTTTCGACAGCTTCATCATCGTGCCAGCAACTAGGTGGACCAACGGCTGCAAACTCACTTGCAACAGCTTTATTGATATGCCTTGCATTTTTAAAGGACCCGTGGCTGCACACTCACTTGCAACAGCTTCATCATCGTGCCAGCAACTAGGTGGACCCACGGCTGCAAACTCACTTGTGACAGCTTTATTGATATGCCTTGCATTTTCAAAGGACCCATGGCTGTACATTCACTTGCAACAGCTTTATTGATATGCCTTGCATTTTTAAAGGACCCATGGCTGTACACTCACTTGCAACAGCTTTATTGATATGCCTTGCATTTTCAAAGGACCCATGGCTGTACATTCACTTGCAACAGCTTGATTGATATGCCTTGCATTTTTAAAGGACCCATGGCTGTACACTCACTTGCAACAGCTTTATTGATATGCCTTGCGTTTTCAAAGGACCCATGGCTGTACATTCACTTGCAACAGCTTTATTGATATGCCTTGCATTTTTAAAGGACCCATGGCTGTACACTCACTTGCAACAGCTTTATTGATATGCCTTGCATTTTTAAAGGACCCATGGCTGTACACTCACTTGCAACAGCTTTATTGATATGCCTTGCATTTTTGAAGGACCCATGGCTGTACACTCACTTGCAACAGCTTTATTGATATGCCTTGCATTTTTAAAGGACCCATGGCTGTACACTCACTTGCAACAGCTTTATTGATATGCCTCGCATTTTTAAAGGACCCATGGCTGTACACTTACTTGTGACAGCTCCGTGATCATGCCTTGCAACTGGGAGGTGCACTCTGGGTTCTTCAGGCGCCAGTCAAAGCGCAGCGTGGGATGCCCCGTCTTCCCCATGACAACCTGAGCGTGCGAACAAGGAGTCATTCAGACAATGATCTGCCTTGCCAAGAATACCTTGCATTTAGTCTGGTTCGATCTGCCTCATGGTCATTGCACCTGCCAGGCTCATTGCGCTGCTGCTGCTGCTGAGACTGCATTTTGGACAATTATCACTCGAGTCATGAAACCAGATTCTCAGGCATCACGATAGTAAGTAAAGCATCGACTAAGTAATTGCATGGCGGGCATAGGGCTCAGGGGGGCATCAGGGAGGAAAGCTTGCCACAAAAAAAAGGTGGCACATTGGAGCTTCCAACAAACCAGGAAAGAAGTGAGGGCCAAAGCTCAGTGATTTGAACCCCCACACATATGTATGTCATCCCCAGCTGCAAAATTGACAGTACCAGCCACCTCAGATATTGCCCTGACAACAATAAAAGTGCACAACCTGCACACTATTTTCTGAGCCTTACTCCGGGCTGCCCTTCTACTCGGACAATTGCTTCAACGGCTGCTAAATGTCCGCGTCGATTTGCAACAAAGACACCCCCCCAAACCAAGTGTGCGCATGCCAACCCGCTGTTGCGCACCTTCCAGCCAGCTAGCTGGTTCTTTAGCAGGTTGATCTCTTTTTCGTCCTGCACGGGTGTCTGCGCGCCCTCCGCAGAGCATGTGCGGGAGGTCAGGCCAACATAATTCTTGATTTTATTGGGCACCCTGAGCAAAGGTCATGAGGATTGCAGGGGCCATGATTTGGCAAAGGCCGTGAGGATGCAAGGGTCAGATTCTTGATCTTGTTGGGCGTCCTGAGATGCCCCGGCCACGAGGATTGCAAGGATGAGCAGCCAAGGCTCTCTTCCGCTATTGCTTGCTTTTGTTGGTGATGTTGTTGGGGACAATGCATGGAAAGTGCAGACCCCTCCGAAATTTTCTCGATGTGCATCTTGCATCAAGAAAACTTCAAAGGGGAAATCACATGCAGCAGGGGCAACGGCCACACTAGTCTTACCAATTTTGCTGGAGCCAGCGCAAGTGCTACATTGCTTTCAAGACTGAGCAGCCTGAGGTCATTGATCTTGATGGGGACTATGCAGCATGGTAGGTAAGCACAAAAGGCGCGCAGCATGGCACAGCAAGGAAGAATGGGGGGAAAACAAAGAAATGATTCCAGGGGCCTTTCAAATGCAAAGCATGCTTAATGCATGGCATCTTGCATGCGGCTATCCTGAAACCCATGCTGTTTGGCACGTGCGAATCACACGTGAAGCACAAAACAGAGGACAATGAGCAAGCTGTCATCTGGCCTAATGGTGGTGCAAGAGAATCAAATTACGGATGGAGAGCTGCATCCCACAAATGTTCTCTTGAGAAAGAGGCCCTTGTGCTGCCACATCTACTGTCCCTCTTCCGCACAGGTCTGCTACACAGTACACGTTAACCACATGGACCATGTGCTGTTGGTGCTCAGGTCTCAAGCACACACTCACTTAATGACGTGCTCTGTGTCAAAATTGCCCAACACCTTCTCTCCAAAGTTGGACTCAATTTCTCCAGCAAAGGGGTCTCGGGCACCGAAGTCCTGTGCACCAGTAATCCAGGTAAGCAGGCTGTGCGCGCGTGCGTGCGTGCGTGCGTGTGTGTGTGTGTTTGTGTGTGTGCGTGTGTGTGTGTATGTGTGTGTGTGCGTGTGTGTGTGTGTGTATGTGTGTGTGCGTGTGTGTGTGCGCGCACGTGTATGTATGTGTGCATGTGTGTGTATGTGTGTGTTTGTGCGCATGTGCGTGTGCGTGTGCGTGTGTGTGTGTGTGTGTGTGTGTGTGTGTGTGTGTGTGTGCGTGTGCGTGTGCGCGTGTGCGTGCGAGCGTCCGTGCGTGTGCTTCTTTGTGAGAGTGTGTGAGTGTCAACTCATAATCTGGGACAGGACAGACACGTGTGTAGGTGTGTGCCCCTACCAGAAATTTCCATCATGCAACCTTCTCTTTGCAAGCATGCACTGACCTCCCCAAACAAAGCCTTTTCTCCCTGGGCTGAGTCCGGGTTGTCCCATCCAAAGGCCACCAGTCTGGCACCCCTCCTGGGTCCTACATGCCTGGGCACTTGCACCGCCGGCTTGCACAGTCCGGTGTGAGCAGCAGAGTGGCTGCTCACGCAAGCGGCTTTTCTTGCAAGAATATTCGCCATTTTAATTGTCGTGTAGTTGTTGCTGCCTCTGGTGATCACTTTGATCTATGTGTGTAAGCTTCATCCTCATCTAGAAGACACAGGGGAGAAGTCATTCTTTTTACTGGTGGAAAATGTGGGTTGGGCATACATGAAGGATGCATGACATGTTGAAGATTGAGCAGGAGACCCAAAAGCTTGCTGAGGCCCTGGGGTGGAAACCGACAGATGCGGGTAGGTGTTCTAGGTGTCCTGTCTGTGAGGAAGGGTCCCAGTCTCACACGCACTGATTACGTATTGCACCGCATTACGTTTAGAACCTGCTTCTATCTGTCATTCTCTGCATGAGTGGCATTGCCTACTGGAGTCCCTCGGATCACTAGCTTGCTTGAGACTTAATTGCCTCCCTTCTGCGCATCCATACAGTGCACTCCCTGTTCAATGCAAGCGGGCCAGCAGGAGCAGGCCAGCAGCAAGGGCGGGATCGGCTGCAGCAGGCCCAACTGGCCTCAGCCCTGGCTGCGCAACTGACAGATCAGCTCACGAATTTTGGTGAAACCTCGCCTACCACAGCCCACCTAATCCAGCCCTCCAGGCATCAACCCACAGCTCGTCCACCTCCGCTGCTTACCACTGCTGGATGGTTGATGCAAGTGGCCGTGGAGAGACTCAGCGGCAAGGAGCCTGCGGCAGACGCTCTGGAGGCGCTGACTAGCTGCGCACGCAGCGTGGCCCAGGGCCTTCTTGCTGCTGCCAAACATTTGCAGCACACCCTCAGCCCCCTGCCCTCATCACCATCATCAACACCGGCATCAGAGCCACATGCTCCCCAAGCGACGTTTCACCCACGCTTGCAAACACCAGCAGCTGCCATGAACCCACCTCCCTCCCATGCATCCCAGCTTGTCCATGCAGCAGTGTGGCATTGTGTACGTGAGGCCCTGGGACACAAGGGCATCTCCACGGCATGCCACCTCTCGCAGCACCCGCACCTGCTTGCCCCCTGGCTGGACACACAGCTTGAGACCATCCACGCCTGCATGACCATCCTCTCCCTCCCCCCCGCCCATCATGCTGTCCCCCCAGCTGTACCCGATAACAATGCTCATATTAGCGCGGATACTGGCATTAGCACTGCAGGCGCCTCAGACGCTCAACCTCCACACCCCCTTGCAGCAGAGCATTGTGTCATCTCAGGCACTCACACTACCTCTGTGGAGCCTGCCACGCCACCTGCCAAGCTGCCTGCCGCACCCTCGCCTAGCACAGCTGCTGGACTGCATCAGACCATACAAGCATCAGAGGCTCATTCTCCCTCCATCACACACCTGGCCATGGAGCTGTGGCTGTGCTACAAGGTGAGGCATAAGCGATGTGCTATGGGGAGAATCAGAAGCACAAATTGGCCTGCACAGGCCTGTATGATTATGTCTCCTAAAGGGGAGACAAAAAGGATGATGGCTTGCGAGATGGTTACATCTTGTTGCGTATATGTAGAGAAACCAAGCTGCCATGCATGCAGCTCTCATCTGCTTTGCTAGAGTAAGTTGGGGATAGAAGAAGATGGTGATTGGGCACAAGGCTTCCACCAAAGGCCTCTTTGCAGCAGGAACTTAACCTTTTGCACATTTGTGCCAGCGTGTGTGTGTGTGTGCCAGCGTGTGTGTGTGTGTGTGTGTGTGTGTGTGTGTGTGTGTGTGTGTGTGTGTGTGTGCCAGCGTGTGTGTGTGTGTGTGTGTGCCAGCGTGTGTGTGTGTGTGTGTGTGTGTGTGTGTGTGTGTGTGCCAGCGTGTGTGTGTGTGTGTGTGCCTGCGTGTGTGTGTGTGTATGTGTGCAACAGGCACAATCGCTTTTGCATTCTGCATGCCTGCGTTGCGTGCCTGCATTTCCTGCCCGCATGCCCTTGCAGAGTTCGCATTATGCGAGAGTGTGCGTTGCGCTTCTGGACCCATTCCATCATAAACCCTCAGGAAGGTTCATGCGCGCTCATGTACAAATCTTCCACCGCGCTCATGTACAAATCTTCCACGCTCTCCCAGTTTTTGCACGCCAAACCTCAGCACGCCATGCTCCTACCATCGGGCACTTTGATAGGCAGCCTACGCACACACAGAATGCGCACACGGGCGCTTAGCTAGCAGGCTGCCTACGCGCACGCAGAACACGTACACAGGCACTCCGCTAGCAGGCAGCCTACGTGCACACAATGTGAGCACACAAGTACTTCATGAGCTGGCAGCTGATGCGCACACACAGTCTCCTCAACTCAGTGCTGCGCTGTCCCATGGATGCACAGGGAGTTGTCGGCTTGCGCAACCCTACCCCAGCTGTCCGCTCATCTGCAGCCAGGGTACTTGCTGGCATCCTTGTCCTGGCAGAGCAGCAGCAGCAGCAGCAGCCGCAGCAGCAGCAGCAGCAGGTGCAGAAGCACCGGCAGCTGAAGGCCCATTCTTCAGATCCCTCTCCATCTCAAACTGCCTCTCCGGCACCACACACGACCTCTTGTTTGCTGCCCACCTTGGAAACAGATCCAGCCACAGACACAGCCCCAGGCCAATCGGCTGTGCGCCCTCTGGGGCTGCCCACCTTGCCTGTGCTGCAAACGCTGCTTTGTGGCCTGGGCCTGAAGGACAAAGATGGGGGCGTGCGAGCTTCTGCAGTGTCTGCTGCCGCCCCACTCCTGGCGCGCACCTTCATGCAGGTCTCGCCCATGCATCTTTACACTCCCACACCAGCAGCAGCAGCAGCAGCAGCAGCAGCAGCGGCAGAGGCTGCACCAGCTGAGGCACAAACAACCGCAGCAGCTGCACCCGCTCCAGCTCAAACAGCACCACCATGGGGAAGTGAGTGGGAGTCCAATTCAGGAACAAGAGCCAATGCCGCAGTTCGCAAAGCTCAAATGGTGGCGCTGCTGTCAGCGCTGCTGGCTGCGCTCACGGACCACCACCGGCCAGTGCGCGAGGCAGCTGCGATTGCACTCTCTCATTGTCCCTCCGCCATGCTCCATGCCTCATGCATGAGCACAGCACCACGCACGGCCGACACACCACCATATGTGGGCGACGTTGCAAGCCATGCCACGAATGTGTCCACAGACAACCCTCATCACCGTAGCGTCGCACAGCACGCCCCCCCATCTCAAACCACATCGCGCCATGCTGCTGGTTGCAGCAGCACCTGCAGCAGCAGTCGTACCGAAGCCTGTATCAGCCATTCTCAACCCCACAGCACCACTGGCAGTTTCAGAAGCTGGGAGGGCAGCAGCACTGTCAGCGGCGCCACAGCTAGCTGCACCAGTGGCTCTCCCTCCTCAGGCAGCACCCTTTCTGCGCCACCACTCCTATCAGGAACAGACTCTTTAGCAGGTGCGAAGACTGCTGCACTGCTGCTTGCTCTTCCATTTCTGGTGGACATGCTAGACGAATCTTTAGAGCAAGCCTATCCATGTTTGCCAGATCTTTCGAGTTGCTTAACTCGGAGTTCGCAACCCCAGGGTACGGACGCCATCCACATGAAGTGGGACGCAGGCGGCTTTGCGCTTGCCAACTTCTTTGATCAAGCCTGTGTCTTTTGTCCTTTCAGCAGGTGGTCTGTGCGCCCCCTCCCTTGCACTTGCCACCTTCTCATGCCAAGGCTCAAGCCTGCAACTTCTGCCCTGTTCGCAGGCGCTCTGTGCCTCCATGTTCTGCCTTGGACGTCTGCTTCTGCCCCCCCCCCCCCCTCTCCTTGACCTCTTGTCAACAGCAGGCACAGTGAGCCTGGTTTTGCCTCACAGGTGCCCACTCCGGTGACGCAGGTCCCCGGGGTGTTGCATTGGTGCAATGAATGGGCGCTCCCAACCCACCCATCCCAACACTCCATGAGGGATGGTTCATCAAGTGTGAATCCTATTTTGGCAGCCCTGTCCTGTTTTTCACCAGCGTTCACACCCGGCCACTCACTGCTGTCCAAAAGCCACAACACACTCACAGCTCTACCTGTGGGCCCCAAGCCCGTGGGCTCCAAACCCTAGGGCTGTGCGTTTTCGTCACTCTTGATGTCGACGACCACATCATATCCACATTCCTTGCAGGCACTGATCACTCTTTCGCTGCTCTACCCGTGGGCTCCAAACCCTAGGGCCGTGCGTTTTTGTCACTCTTCATGTCGGATTATGCTCGTTCTTTGATGCACCGGGCCCTCATGCCCTGCCATGGGTGCCCGTTTCCCCTTCTCCCCTGTCAGCAACCAAATGATCCACACTCCTTGCAGGCACGAACCCCCTGCTCGCTGCCGTGGGTTTCCGTCACCCTTGCTTTTAGCAACCACATGGCTCACATTTTTCGCAGGCGCCGAGCTCCCCTTCCCTGCCATGGATCCCCGCCACCCCCTCGTGTCCTGGCTGCTGCATTGCTTTGTGTCCGCTCCTCTGCACCCCGGAGGCCCTCTGTGTGCCTTCAAGGAGCCAGGGGCAATGGTCAGGGCGGTCACAGCGCTGCTGCAGGTTTGTCGCGCATGTCGGTGTGTGGCCTCTTAATGAGGGAGGTGACGGCCTTAGAACCTGCTCTTCTTTCACTTATTTGCTCTGGTCAGGGCAGCCACTGCGCTGCTGCAGGTGTGTCGCGCATGTTGATGTTGGGCTTCTGAATGAAAGGAAGAGAAAAGAGTATGCCACCCAAAAAGGCCTCGTGCATTCAGGAAGGGTTCCCAAGACTATTGATGTGTGTCCTCTTGATTAGAAAAGCGATGGCCTTAGTGCCTGCCCTTCCTATGTTCATTTGCCCTGCTCTGTCTGGTTCCCGAGACGTGCGCTTTGAGCTCTTGAAGGGCCACTAGATGAGGACAGTAAAGTGTTCACTGTGTGCCCTTTGATTACGAGTCTGAGCACCTGCACTGCAAGTCCTGCAGAGTTGCATTGATGTATGGCATAGCTGCTATTTTTGGTCAGGCCATTAGCTTGAATGATACCATGCCTGCTTTCTATGTAGATCAGATGCTGGAGAAGCATGCATCCTGGTCCAAACTATCTGATAGCCGTGAAAGCTGCGTTCATATTGACTCTGTGTGTGTGAGTGTGTACGTGCGTGTGTGTGTGTATGTGTGTGTGTGAGAGTGTGTGTGTGTGTACGTGCGTGTTCTTGTGCGTGTGCGTGAGACAGAGAGAGTGTGTGCGAGTGTGTGTTTGTGTGCGTGTGCGTGAGACAGAGAGAGAGAGTGTGTGTGTATGTGTGGTTGTGTGAGTGCGCGCGTGTGCGCGCGCATGCGCTCATGCGTGCAGTCAGCTCAACAGCTCAAAAGTGGAGTTTTTTGTGCTTACAGGGCTTGTCACATCCCAGCCAGCCCCAGCACCCCAAGCCCGCCGTCAGCAGCAAACCCATGCCCCAACAGCACAGCACCGCCACCGCCAGCAACGATGCACAGCCAAAGCACAACAACAGCATCGATTGCACTCAAACAAGAAACGCGGCAGCGGCAGCAGCAGCAGCAGCAGCAGCAGCAGCGTCAAGAGAGTGGTGCAGCGGCCTGTTGCGAGCGCTTCCAGTCGGGGGCCTTGCAGTGGCAGGCGTGGCGTTTGGCACGCATGCAGCATGGGCCACACAGCAGCAGCAGCAGCAGCAACAGAAGCTGCACAAGCTACAACACAGTGCAGGTGCAGAGAGAGGGGGTGGGGCTCATGGTGCGGATTCAGGCAGGGCTTGGCGGGAAGGGCGCGTGGAGCTTGATGTGAATGAGATTCCAGGAAGCACTGATGCTCCTACAGATGTTGAGGAGGAGGAGGAGGAGGCGGAGGACGTACCGCATGGTGCGGAGGAGGTGATGGATGCCCTGCCAGCTTTTTGGGAGGCGTTGGGGCGTGTCGGGTGGAGGGGCAGGAGCTTTGGGGGAGCTTCTGGCCATGACCATGCTCCAGCACAAGCTTCGCACCGACCCCCCAAAGGCCAGTATTGCATGAATCCAGGTCAGCCAGCGCCTCCTCTCCAGCCCCAGGCTTTGCAGCCGCCGCAGCAGCAACTAAACACTTGCCACGTTGCTCTAAACAACAGCACTAGCAATAACAGCAGCAGCAACAGCAGCAGGAGCAGCAGCAGAAACGTGCACAATGGAGCTGTGGCTGATGCTGCTGACGCTGCCATCTCGCAACAGGCTTTGGCTGCTCTGGAAGCATGCGTGGGCGTGCTGGTCGCCACATCCCCAGCAGCAGCAGCAGGAGGCCCCCCTTGGTGCCCCCCTCAAGAGGCTCCAAGCAGCAGCAGCAGCAGTAACAGCGGCAGTGCCACCACCGCACTGCACAGCCAGGCTTCTGTGGGTGGTGCGGTGGCGTGGTGCAGCTTCCCGGCAGCTGCTGCAGCCACCGCGCAGCTCGCGCGCCATGCACTGCCACTCACAACTCCCTCGGCCTTTGAAGTGTTGCCATCATCCCCCACTCTTGACTCCACGCTCCCCCCCCAGCATCACCACCGACCTCAGCACCCGTCCCCATCTCAGCACCCCAACCCCTCACACACCTCGGGCCATTTAGCACCTGCACAAAGGCCCTGGCAGCACACGCGCACAGCGCAGCAGCTGCTGGCGCTTGCAGAGCAGCTGCTGGATGTAACAGAGGCCCCAACTGCTTCCCTGTACACCGACGAGTTTGGTGGCATCAAGCCTCCTGCAGGGCCGCACCCTGATGACCCCCAAAGCGCACCTCCTCAGCCGGCTTGCCCGGCAGGAGAGCAGCAGGTAGGAATGCGGGGGGGATTTCTAACACAGAGCAAGTCTGGTGCCTGTTTTGGAGCCCCTTTTCCTTCTCCAGAGAAAGGTGTGTCCAGCTACATGGGTCATTAAAGTTGTAAATGCATTGAGCCTCCTGAAGGTAAAATGGCCCAGCTTTGAAGGTGGTAAGTGTGACTGCCAAAAAGGGTCTGCCACAAATTTGGCATTGTCGCATCGGCAGGTACGCAAAGGATTGGTTCCACCTGACCAGGTCAGCTTGCCTTTGCACCTCTGATGCCCAAATTATGGCCGTCGTACATACATACATACATACATACATACATACATACATACATACATACATACATACATACATACATACATACATACATACATACATACATACATACATGTCATCATGGCATGCTGTCTGATTAGTTCCCTGGCCTGAGGGGCAAGACGCATTTCATGGTCTCTTGCCAAGAAGGGGCTCTCGTTCCTGCCTTCCTGCCTCAAGCATTTGAGTGAGGATGCCGACCTTGACAGAAGGGTGACAACAGATTGACCCAAACCAGACACTTTTTCGGACCGCGCCAACCCTTTTACTGTTAGGCTGCTTGCAATTGGGTACTTTGCTGGTGCCCCTATGCCCCTTGCCCCTTGCTCCTGGAGGGGGTCATTTGGGAGGGAGTGTACAAGGAACACACGTGGACCATATCACTTGGCTACCATGTGCAAGGCATGGACTCATAAGGGTTGCAAGGCATGGTAGCCAGCAACGTAGATCATGTAGGCATGTAGGCAGCTGAGCATTGATCATGCTCTGCTGATCTAAAGCCTGCTGGCAATTGGGCGCGGCGGTCTCCTGAAGCTTACTTGCACAGAGCACCTCAACACAGCAACACATTTCGTGTGAGCTTCATCAGAATGACGCATGTTGGTAGAGCCATCTGTTACAATAGCGCGCATGGTATTGATTTCGTAGGATACGGACAGGGTCTCAAGCAATTTGAGGAGTTCTGCCTGGCTACCTGCATTTAATAGGTGCCTCATGCATTGTGGATGCCCTCATGAGGTCGCCCACCCACACCCACGCTCACAGCCACACACGCGACACACAAACACACGCACACACTCACAAGCACACACTCACAAGCACGCACACGCCCCCCCCCCCCTTTTCACACGCACACACACACACACACACACACACACACACACACACACACACCTGCCTGCCTGCCTGCCAGCAGCAGGTGGGCACCGCACGGACCGCAGAAGCCCTTGCGCACATCGCAGGCGCTGCACTTGCTGGGGTACATTTCCCAGCGCCCACTAGGATCCCCAACAGCTCCAGCCACCGACATACTGCTGCCCACCCTCAGAATGGCAGTGCCAGCAGTGCTGCTACGCATGCTGCTGGCCCATGTGGTGATTCAATGGCACAACAAGAGGAGGACAACCACACTCCTGGGCAACAGCACCCTCCGGAACAGAACGCTTCGGAAGGAGGGCCGGCGGAGGGTGCACACCCTCAGCGCCACGTGCTGCAAACTGGCCTGGTGGTGGAGGTGGTTGATCTGTCAGACATAGGGCCAGGTAGCGGCAGCAGCAGGGAAGGCACGCCCATCAGTGTTGGAGGCAGGAAGGGCCCCAAAAAGGAAGGGGGCGAGAGGGACGGGGCCGTCCCTCACGCACGGCAGCAAGAGTGCGCACACGGGCAGCAGACTGGGAAGGGACACGGGCCACTCCAGGATGACTCCCATGACAAACATGAGCAGAATGCAAGTGAGGGGCTTGGAGGTGTGCAGCTTGGGAGTGGGAGTGAGCAGCAGCAGCAGCAGCAGCAGCAGCAGCAGCAGCAGCAGCACCACGAGGAGCAAACGAGGCATAGCAAGATTGAGCAGTGCGCATGTGAGGCCTGCCGAGCGCATGGTGTTGAGGAAAAAGGGAGGGCGGTGGCAACGCGCTTGCTGCTGTTGTGGGCCGCACATGCGCCTCACCCGGACATGGCAACACCTTGGACACGTGTGCTGCTGCAGCAGCAGCAGTGCCTCCTCCAGCAACAGCACCGCCACCAGCGACACCACCAGCACCTCCAACAGCGACCACAGCAGCAACTGGATGCCAAGAAGCAAACCTGGTCTGGATGCCCTGGGCCTACTCTGCCTGCAGACCCTTTCCCCCTCCTCTTGTATGCCCTGTCAGGCGCCCTGTGCCTCACAACGCACGCTGCGCCATCCTCATCGTCATCTGTATTATCAGGGGCAGCAGCAGCTGCAAGGCACAGTGGTGCATGGGGCAGCAGCATGCGCACCCCATCTTCCAGCAAAAGAGGGACTGCAGGCAGCGAAACAGGGACAACAGACAGCAAAACAGCAGATGGTTACAGCAGGCAAGCAGGTTTACAAGCAGGGACAGCAGACGAGCACCACGGGCAGGCAGGGTTGGTTGCTGCTGCCTGGGCTAGTCAAAGTGCCATGGCAGCAGCAGAGGTGCAGCAGCAGCAGCTGCTTGAGGCGGCCGTGGATGTGCTAGTGCCTGATCTGAGAAGAGTAGTGGCTGCTTGCCCTGACCTCTTGGCTCCTCAGGTGCGAATTAAAAAGTAATAGGGAAGACAGGGATCACACTTTGTTCCTCAGGTACAGAAGAATAGGAATGGAAAAGAGGACAAGAGTGGTGGGTGCCTGCTCTGACCTCTTGGCTCCTCAGGTGCAACAGCAAAGGAACAGGGAAATATAGGAATGGGGAACAAAAGGAAAGGAAAGGAAACGAATACAGGATAGGAATGGTGGGTGCCTGCCCTGGACTCTTGGCTCCTCAGGTGCGACAGGAAAGGAACAGGGAAGAAGGGGATCTCAACTTGCCTCTTTCGTGCAAAAGGAAAGCAGAGGAATAGAAAAGTGGATAAGAGCGGTGGCCACCTGCCCTGACCTCCTGGCTCCTCAGATGCGAAAGCAAAGGATAAGAGAAGCAAAGGATCACAACTTGCTCCTCAGGCAGAAAAGGAAAGGAAAGGAAAGGAACAGAGAATAAAAATGATGGCCGCCTGCTCTGACCTTTTGGCTCTTCAGATGCGACAGAAAAGGAAAAGAGAAGGTGAAGATCACACAGCTTTGCCTGTCTGCTCGGGGCTCGGGGCTTAGCCGAGGCAAATAAAAGCTTGTCGTCCGACACAAAAGCAAATGTAGCCTCATTCTTCTGTGCTGAGTATTTTGAGTGATGTGTATGTAAATGTGCAGCCAGTCAGTCATCGAGATGATGGCCCACATGCTCCCATGCCTTTGCATCTGCCAAGTCCCTGAAAACAAATCCAGGAAATTCAGGTTGTCCGCCGGTCAGGTGACTGCCATTGCTCTCTTACTGCGATGCCGCACAGAGTGGCAAAGGCACACATGCAAGACCTGCTTGCCATCGCTTTCTTACTGCGATGCGCACAGAGTGGCAAAGGCATACATGCAAGACCTGCTTGCCATCGCTTTCTTACTGCGATGCACACAGAGTGGCAAAGGCATACATGCAAGACCTGCTTGCCATCGCTTTCTTACTGTGATGCGCACAGAGTGGCAAAGGCACACATACAAGACCTGCTTGCCATCGCTTTCTTACTGCGATGCGCACAGAGTGGCAAAGGCATACATGCAAGACCTGCTTGCCATCGCTTTCTTACTGTGATGCGCGCAGAGTGGGGAAGGCACACATGCAAGACCTGCTTGCCATCGCTTTCTTACTGTGATGCGCCCAGAGTGGGGAAGGCACACATGCAAGACCTGCTTGCCATCGCTTTCTTACTGCGATGCGCGCAGAGTGGCAAAGGCACACATGCAAGACCTGCTTGCCATCGCTTTCTTACTGTGATGCGCGCAGAGTGGGAAAGGCACACATGCAAGACCTGCTTGCCATCGCTTTCTTACTGTGATGCGCACAGAGTGGCTAAGGCACACATGCAAGACCTGCTTGCCATCGCTTTCTTACTGTGATGCCACACAGGATGGCAAAGGCACGCACGCCAGTCCTGTTTGATCCAGATGGGGCCGCCTGCTGGCTACCTGCCAAATCTGGACTGCCTGGATCCTTTTTTTATTACACCTTGCCTGTGGTCCCTGTGCTTTTGTGATGCCGCACAAAACTGCAAGGGCATGCACGCAGGCCCTGCTCGATCCACATGCGACTGCCTGCTGGCTGCCCGCAAGCCTGGTCAGTCTGGACTGCAATCTTACCACACCATGCCTGTGGCATGTGCACTAATGTGATGCTGCGCAGGATGGCAAGAGCACTGCCCGGTCCACATGGGACCGCTGGTTTGCCTAAAGTCATAACTTTCTGAACTCATGCCTGTGTGGTCTCTGTGCTGTTGTGATGCTGCGCAGGACAGCAAGGGCACGCATGCAAGCCCCTCCCGGCCCACATGGGACCGGCTGCTGGCTGCCCGCCAAGCGGCTAGGTTAGCCCTGGGCGTGTGCCACCCTTACCTCAGCAGGCAAGTCCAAACTTGCTGCTGTTTTGGCATGGGATGCCGACTTTGATGGCAGGGTTTGCCAGTTTCTGAGGCAGGATATACTTACTTTTGGTGGCAGGGAGAGGAACTCCCGATGGCAGGGAATGCTGACTTCTGGTGGAAGGGGTTTCTGGCAGGGGATGCCATTTATGAGAACAAGATCAAGGAGCATTCAGCGATTTGAAATTACTTCTGCAAGCTCCGCAGGAGGGGGGAAATCGTGATGGATTGGTAGGATTGGCCTGGCATTGGAGCCCTTGCCAAATCTAAGACCAGACTGTGGGCCACACGCCTAGCTTGCTTTGTACAGACCCTTGCAAGAAAGCTAGCGAACTGCATAACCTTTCCTGAGATTGATCGTGCAGCCAACTTAGGGTTGCAAATTCTTCACTCTTTCTTCCTTTCTGTCTGCCTGCCTTTTTACCTAGCAATTGCAGCACAAAGTGGGTGGGGCAGCTTTGTCTTTCCCCTGCCTCTGTGGGTTGCTGGTGACACTCACTTCTGGAAGGCTGTTCTCTTTTTAAGAGGAAGTCTTCGATCGCAACCCTATACCTCACCAACGGGCGCAGTCCTGCTCCATTTCTCAGTGTAGAATCATCCCAATAAGGTACAGGTTTCTCAAGTGCAGACTCTGAAGCGTAGAATCCTAGCAAGGACAACGTGCGTGCATTGTGACCACTGTGCCTCCTCGTGGCAGCCTAACTTGCGTGTGCAGCCTCCAGCTCCTGACGCAGTGCTGCATCGCGAAATTGGTACCCGTTGCAAAAGGTACCGTACAGACAATGTATCATCCCGCAAAAATTATGTTTTTGAGGGGTGCGGGACGACTGCGGACAGCAGGAACAATAATTGTTTTGGGGGCTGCGGGAAAGTGCGGGATACCGTACCCGATTGGACTCGTCCCGCACCCCCAAAAGTATTAATTTTGCAACCACGCATCAACAGCGCACCCTGGAATTAATTATTTTCACAACTATGCATAAACCGCGCAGGGCCTTGAATGCCTCTGAAAAGCCCCTGTATGCCCCTGCATGCCCCTGAAAAACACAATAAGCATCAGCTTAGAGGCTCCATGCAAGTTGAGCACCAACTTGGAGGCAAGTTAAGGTTTGTTTGAGGCATTCTACTCTACATATTGAACCAACTTGATTCTAATGTCATGCTCATGCACTACTTATTCCCTTCCACCCAGGCCTTGCTCAAACGCCTTCCATTCAAACGAACTCATTTGACCATAGTGCTGCTCCCCTCCCCTGCACAGCATGCTCCCATTCCTCTCCATCTGTTGCCCTACTTGCTTGCGCCCCTGTTGTTGCTGCTGTGAAGGAAAGTGCTGCAGAGAAGTTGCGAGGGGAAGGCTGGGCAGGTCCGGGGCATTGTCATCCACTCATACTTTGAACCGTCTCAAAAGTTTATTTCCACAACCAAGCACGACCGCGCACCCTCAAAATAGATATATATTTTCTGTGCACGCAGTCACCGCGCAGGGCACAAAATGATATTTATGCGCGGTGATATACATTTGGTACAGTAGTGGAAAATAATCATTTTTGACAGTTTTAGAGGGTATGAGTAGGCTGCTTGCCCCTGCGGGAACATGCGGGAAACCATAAAATAAACATTGAGAGGGGTGCGGGATAAAAGCGGGAATAAAAATAAACATTTTTCCAGGGGTGCGGAATGGTTACATGTCTGTACGGTATCGCAAAAATTTGCTCTGCGTCAGGGGCTGGTGGCTGCGCGTGCAGAGGCAGCGCAGAAGCTGGCAGCATCCAAGGAGCAACAGCAAGAACAAGGTCAGATCATCAACCCAGTGAGGTCCATGAGCATGCCTCTCATTGCACTAACGCTGCGCGTGTGCTTGTATGCTCAACCTTCTGCATACCTTAGCTCTTACGCTCTAACGCTGTAATGCTCAACCTTATGCATATCTTAACTTTGTGCTCGTGTGTGTGCAGGGCCACGCCGGTTCTCCTTGCTGCAGCAGTCACTGCCGTGCATGACCCCAGCCCCGCTGTGGCTGTGTACGGCATGCACATGCTGCACCACTTAGCAACAGAGGGTTTGTCTGCAGGTGGTGTGGGCTTGCGCTGTGTGTGTGTATGTGTGTGTGTGCGTGTGTGTGTGTAGGGCAAGCATGTGCATAGAACAGGGTACATGTCTGTGCCTGCTTCCTACCAAGCATGCCATGATCCACTACAGCAACTGCTGGCTTTGCTTTCTGATCCGCTTGTGCTTTGAGCCAAGCCTCACTGGCTCATTTGGCCCTCCTTGTTCCTGTTTATTACATGTCGTGCATCTTGGTTAATTCTGTGCTGCTTTCACCTTCAACTTGCCACAACACATACACAGACTTGCGCTGGCTGTCAAGCTATGGTTGACTCGATTGTGCACTGCACCTGCCCTCAACTTGCTATGACACATACACAGACTTGCGCTGGCAGTCAGTGCTTGTCCTTGACTTGATCGTGCACTGGCAGTCAAGCTTAAGTCGACCTGCACTCACTCGCAGATTTGCGTTGGCAGTCGGAGCTGCTGTTTGGCATCTGCAGCAGGCTGGTCGTGGGCTGTGATGCGTCTGCATGGCATGTGGCAGCCCCCACTGCTGTCGCACTGGTGCTAGCTATTGAGGCAAGTGCTGAACTGTGATGCGTCTGTATGGCATGTGGCAGCCCCCACTGCTGTCGCACTGGTGCTGGCTATTGAGGCAAGTACTGAATTATGATGGGTCTGTAGCCCTGTGGCCAGGACTTGTGGCAGCCCCAACAGCTGTCGCACTGGTGCTGGTGGCGATCAAGTTACAGTATGTGGCAGCCACCCCTGTATGGCATGTGGTGTGTGGCACCTAGCGGCACCCACTGCGTGGTTTGTGGCAGCCACCCCTGTATGGCATGTGGTATGTGGCACCTGGCAGCCCCCACTTTGTGGTGTGTGGCGGCCCCCAGTGTGTGACACACGGCACTCGGTGTGTGGCATGTGGCACCTGGAAGCCCCCACTGTGTGACATGCGGTAGCTCCCACAGCTGTTGCACTGGTGCTGGCAATGGCGGTATGGTATGAGCGGCCCCTACTGGGTCGCTCTGGTGTTGGCTGTTGAGGCAAGTGCTGGACTGTGGTGAGTTTGTTTAGCATATGACTGCCCCCACTGCTGTCGCACTGGTGCTGGCTATTGAGGCATTGGTGAAATGTCTTAATGCAAGCTTGAAAGACATTTGCGTACGGGGTGCTGTGCACCAAATGTGTGCTTGAATGCAATTGTGGTCCCGCTGCCATGCTGGGGGAAGCAGCGCTGATGGAGTCCGGCTGCACTTGTTTAGATGAGCTTCGTTAATTGGAAAAATGAGGCGGTCACAGTTTTTGCTGAAGCTGCCCAGAGGCCCATCCTTGTCCCCTTGATGCTGTCAGGCGCCCATCATTTGCCCTCCGCTACTGCAGTCTGCATCTTGGATTCCTTTTGAAGCATTGTCTTTACATGCGCTATATTTGGCCTTGTATAGTGTACAGGTACCCAGTACCCTACATGGCCGCACTTGCCTAACAATCCATCCCCATGTGATCTGATGCATTTGTTCGTTGGGATTTGGATCATTCCCAGATGAAGGCCTGCCCTGTGCTTTTCATCATGGACACACCATTGTCACCATCATGGACGCACCATGCATGTGTCATCATGCACAATCCATTGTCCTACAATGTTCAAAATGCAGGCGTCCAGCGACCCCCGGTCCCCGCGCTGCCATGCCCTCCTGCATGACCTGCTGTTTGAAGTAGAGCTGGGTGGGCACAAAGCATCCCGGCGGCTCCCGTTTCTCAGCCCCTCTGTGCTGCCTGCACTGCTGGAACGCTTAGGCCTGACCGTGGTTCGGCATCTGAGCAGGTGCGTGGGTGGGGTGCTGGTGGGTGCTGCTGCTGAGTAAAGCACAGCCTGTGCCTTATGGCACTAGGCAGGGGTCAGGTCAGCAGCTGCCGTTTCTCAGCCCCTCTATGCTGCCTGCACTGCTGGAATGCTTAGGTCTGACCGTAGTTTGGCACCTGAGCAGGTGCGTGGGTGGGTGCTGCTGCTTGGAGAGCTCACAGTGCCAACTGCTGCTGCATCGGTAGCCCACCGTAAGAAGGGTACAGTGCTGTGTAAGTGCATTAGTACCCCGCATTACTGTATTTATAGCAAAGCTCAGTCTGTTTTGAGGCGCTCTGCAAAGGTCAGGTCAGAAGTTGTAGGAACTTGGCAGACAACATAACCCTTCCACCAGTGGTGCTTTGCTTGCGCACACGCATGCACCCCACATGCACGCCTCTGCGCTACTGCACACCCATGCAGGCGCATGTGCGCCTAATCTGAGTTGGTCCAGCATTTCTGGTCAAAACTTTGGACATGCAGTGAAGAAATGCGCAGCATTTCCATTCCTCAGCAGCTTGAAAAGCTCTCTGCACTTCAGTGCTGTGAAGCACTGTTGCCTGCTACAGTGTACAAGTTGGTCTGAGCAGGAGCTCTGTTGAGTGGATTTAAGAACCCTGGCACCTTCTTCAATACAAAACTAACCTGGACTTACTAACTGCAGCACACACACACACACTCATACACTCATAGGCTGCTGCCGCTGCTGCTAGAGTGGCTGCACAGCTACGACGCGCCCTCACGTGCTGCGGCATCTCGTGGCCTCTGCCACCTCATCACCCGCACCTGGCCACGCATGCCCCGCCATGCCCCACTGCTGTGGCAGCACCTGGTGGTGCTAGTGGCCAAGGAAACAGCAGCAGCAGCTGAAGGAGATGCATCGACTGTGTCAGCAGCTGTGGCAAGTGGGCAGATGAGAGCGGAGGCAGAGGCGGCTGGAGTTGAGGTGGTGTCTGACGCGTTGGCTGCAGCAGAGGCACGGCTCATGCAGGGGCCCGCTGTGACAGGAAGCTTAGGGAACACCGCCTCTGCTTCCACTCCTGCTGCCAGTGCTGCTGCTGCTGCTGCTGCTGCTGCTGCTGGTGTTAAAAACAAGCAGAGCAGAGACTCTGGCAGTGATGCTGCTCAGGATGCCGTGCTGGTGCACGCGCTGCATGCATGCCTGCTGCTGGCCACCTGCTGCGCCGGTTCGCAAGCCTTCTGGGCGGCCGTGGGAGACACAGAGCGCACACTGCAGCTTGCAGGCCACGCAGCTGCACATCCGACACAGCACAGCGCGCAGCGTGCACCGTGGCAGGCAGGATCTGATGACAATGGGCAGGGGGCAGGAGGGGGGGCAGGAGGAGGGGCAGGAGGGGGGTCAGGAGGAGGGACAGGAGGAGAAGCACATCAGGTGCCAATGCAGGGCAATGATGTTGGATTTGAGGGGGTAGCGCCATCAGCACAAGCGGCGTCAGGGGCAGGGCTTGCGCTGTTGGTGCACCATTTGCGCACGATTGGCGCATGAAACCTGCAGATATGCTCCGCTGGCACTGCAGGGTTAGGGATGCTTGTGCTGTTGGTGTGCCACGTGCGTGCAATGAGCGTCTGCAAAGTGCAGATATGCCCTGCTGGCACTGCTGCGTTGGCAGTGCGTTGGGGTGCAAGGACTGGAGGCTTTCTCTGTTTCTCTGCCACCTACCTGCAGGGACGCAAGGACATGGTTTGCGTGCACGTGTTATTGGGATGCTGCAAATCAAATGGTGTGGCTGCACACTGTGGCACTTCGGATCTCTTCGCGGTTCCCAACAAGTACAGGCACATGCTTGGTGTTTGGCTGCCAAATGCAGACATGCAATGCAGGAAAACCCTCTGTGTCATGTGTAGGCTACACTCATATATTTTCTATTACATGGAAGCCAAGTTTTGCGCTTGTGTTGCTTACAACGTTTTTGCTCTTTGCTGGCGATGATTCATTTAATTTTTGGCTTGAAGAGAGTATGGAGAGATCTTGGACATGACCGTGGTTTTACAGGCAGTGCAGGTGCTGAAACGACCTTTCAAGGAAGTGTAAGGAAGAAATTTGCAGTAGCAGTGAGATACTTCTTGCATCAGTCAAGGAAAAGGGAGCATAAGCAATGTAGTTTGCAGGAAGGACTAGCTTGCCTGGAAAGGAAAGGAAAGGGTTACAAAGCTTGCCTGGGCACCTCGTGAAAAGGACTTTTATGCCTTCAAGTATGAAGGACATCTCCTTCATGCTTGCCAAACCTGTTGTGAATACTCATGGGGCCTGAATTTGGGAAAGTAATATTGTGAATGTAGTCTCATCAGGGGGGGGGGTGAAAGAAAGAAAGACTACACAGTCCAAGTCTGGCCGCGTGCATTAAGGAAAGGTCACCTGTCCTGAAAGGCAGGGCCCCACCACACAGACCAAGAGGAAGAGGTGGCACAGAAGTATAAACCAGCAAGTTGGCCTCCACCATGGGACCTACGACACGACTGTCAGGCAGGCCCTGTCCAGCAAGCTCAAGACCCACCTCTAAGCCATAGAGCAAGGTTTACAAGGGAACATGACCTTCAGCCAGATAGTTTGGCTGCTCAGTGCGGTGAAAGTAATCCATCAATTCAGAGATAAAACGATAATTGCCATTGTCTTGATACTGGAAAAAACGAAATACGTCCTCAGAGCCAGCATGGGAGAAATAGAAAGATCCTTCTTCATTTATCACTATTCTGTGTGCAGAGAAGTCATAGAAAAGATATGCATACTTCCTTCTAAGACAGCACAAAAAGGTGCAAGAGCAAAGAAAAATAGCATGCCTCTCATCTTGTAATCGTTCTGAAGAACATAAATCACAATGAGGTGTGTGTCCATGCCAAAGAGAAGTTTCAACTCGAAGCTTGTGAGCGTGCAAACGGAAGCAAGCAATGTTTCTTTGCATATGCCTACCCAAATCCAGATACAAATACCTAGGAGTATGGAAAGGTCTGCCATAAGCAGAATTATGCCTGAAAGGAAGTGCCACCCAGTTGTGGTACTTGATCAACTTGCTCAACTGACAACAACAACATCTCAACATCTCAGCATGGGCCCCCCTCTTGCACAGGGGCCAACCAGGGCGGTGGGAGGTGAGCACGCAGTTATGCAGACCCAAGCTGAGACACTCCATCTCTAGAGACCTCCACCGCGCCGACCTCTGGGACCACTCCTGCGCCAATGTCCTCCACCTGGAACTCGCGCACGCGCCCTGCCTGCGCTGCAAGCCAGCTCCAGAGGCCGCAATATGGAACTGCTGTTACTCCACTGCCAATGTGTGAGGTCTCAGCCACTCCCGAGTATGTCCGGGCGTGTGCTTGCACAGCAGGGGGGGGGTGACCATGCAATGATAGTGTGGGACTTCCAGGAGCTAAATCTTTGAGATACATCATGATGCCTGTTTCAACATCAAATCCGTCAATTCAAAGAACACATGATGAAGGTTAGGTCCTATGACTCTGGATGCAGCTAAGCAATCCCATCATACTAATGCAATCCTGACCCCCATCTTCTGACACAATGTCTTGATGCCAGATTATAGGTTACAGATTACAGGAAAGGAATGCCTCCAGTCAAAACGACTGACTGCTAGCTTGTTCAATAAAGGGAAACTTCAGGTAAAGAAGGATGAAAAGCGTGATGGATGCCAGCAACGGTGAAGTGTTTGCAGTGATGATGGGCAGCTACACGAAGTGTACAAGATTATGCACCATTCCATGGCCTTCGCTATGGCTACATGAGCATCAACTGATTGGAAAAGCGCCAATGTTTACGGACATGGGCTGCGGCTGCCTGATCTCTATCACATCGCAATAGCAACCATGTCATGCTGAATCACCGTTACTGCACATTTACTGTTTTTAAAGCAGGTAATACATCGGTAATCCCCGTGGTGGCGCCATGAGATGGTTTAATGTCCAGGGTTGCCTATAACCATGCAACAAAGGACGGGTACACTCGAGCTGTTGGCTGGAGTTGCGATTGCACCGGCTTAGCTCTTCTTCATCTTGCTGCTAAGCTGCTCCTGGTCTTGCTGAACAGTGCTGGCTCGGCTGCAGCACATAGAGAATGTCTGGGGCAGATACAGCATTTGGACCTGCTTCACCAGGTCGGGGTTACATCAGAGACAAAGCACCCCTGGCACAAGGCCAGGGATAACAAAAACAGCGCCAAACCTCAAAGGAAGGTGGAACAGAAGGTTGAATAAGAGAGAGCATCCAATAAAAGAACCCACTTAAATTCAGGTCATACCTCACACTCTAGGTTTTGCAACGATTCAGCAATAACCACGATTTAACGTGACAACTAGACCTGGGATGGAAGGATGGAATCAAGGAACTAGGAACCCATTACAACATTATAGCATATATTGAAGCTAATTTTTACAACCAGACACCATTGTATCATTGTGAGATGTTTGAGCTATGGCAATATGCATGCCCTTCCATTCCATCAGTAGATCTGCCCTGTTTGGTGGCAGTAACACCCAAATTAAATGAAATGACGGTGCGTTTCCAACACCCGGATTAATGATTAATTACGGAAATCTGGAGGGAATTAATCACTTTTCACGTTTCCAAAGCGTGATTAATTACCGGGATTAATTAATTATTCGTGATTAATTCTGAATTTTCATTAATCATCCTCAGGGGGGTGGATTAATGATTAATTCAGCGCAATTAATTCCTGATTAATCACAAAGGCGTGATTAATTGGAAATGCGAGTGTGATTAATTCCACGGTGATTAATACATTGGTGATTAATTCGTGCGATTAATTATGAATTAATTACAAAGTGTTGGAAACGCACCGTGATAACATTAATTCATGCCATTACTGGAAAGACATTGGCATTGGTAACGCTAATCTCGGTCTTTCAAGTCATGAACCTCTTGTATGATTTTATTCCTTTAAATTTAAATCAACATACCATGGTATTTTTATATCATAATTCTAAATTAACATACCTAACATACCTAATTTTAAATTAACATACCATGGTATTTTTCAATCATAATAAAACCTTCCATATTAGCTTATACCACACAGAATTGAGACAGAAGCGTAGGCACGTACAGACAGGCACACGTAAATAAATAAAATATTATTGATTTATTGTTTTGAATCATGATACCGACGTCAGCAGTTTGATTTTTTCTGGTGGTTGTCTGCGCAACCCCTTTTATTTAGCAGATGATTGAATAAAACTTCCGTTTACAATGGTGTCGCTATATGGGAAGGTGAGCTGCATCAACCTTGCATGCACAACTTTGCTGCATGCCTCAGCTTTGCATCAAGAGCGCCTGCAAAGCTCCTGAGATATTATCCTTCTTGACTGCTTGCAGGTTGTTCATGCCAGCCCATCCCCACGAGGGACTCTCACTCCCACTGCTGCAAGCCCAATCTTGCGACCCTTGGGCTCAGCGGCCAGACAGCACCGGAAGCGCAGACAGCCCTTGGGCAGGCTGACACGATTGCTGCAACCTCAGTCTACTGATGCTTTTTCCAATGATGGTGGTCTCCATAGAAGAAGCGTTGTAGCATCTGCAAGTGCAATATTGACGGTAAGGGCGAAACTGACGTTGTGTGCACCGCCCGTTCATGTGTATGCAATGTGTAAAGCACTCAAAGTCAATGTCATGCGTCACGGGTGCAAAGTTACTTGGTAGATGCATGGCCAAAACAAGGACACACACACACGCACGCATGCATGCACACACACCTATACACATACACACACTTATACACACACGCACACATACACACACACACTCACACACACAAATGCACACACACACACTCACTCACACACACACCCACGCACGCGCACACATGCACACACACACTCACATACATACACACTTCCAGCAACCTGCCAGATCTTGAAGTGATGACGTCACTGATGCATGCGAGCAGTATCTCGCAGGGTGTCCCAGACAGGTCACTGATGCATGAAAGCAGCAAAGGAAAGGAAAGGGTTACATAGCTGTACCTGCCATCGGGGGCAGCTTAACTGAAATCAGCTAAATTTTTGTCTTTGCCCATTTGTGTGTGCCCTTTCAGGCCCCTGCAGAGACGAAAGAAGCAGAGGTGCTGGGGCAGCTACGCAACGTCATCGACCCTGACTTTGGGGATGACATTGTGACGTGCGGCTTTATCAAGGCACTAGATATTGATGCTGGCTCGGGCAGGGTGGGGGTTACCGTTGAGCTCACCACGCCTGCGTGCCCAGTCAAGGAAACGTTTGAGCAGCAGACCAAGCAGTATATCAAGGTGCGTGGATCATATGCTCATGCTGTTGTTCTTGACTTGGATAAAACACTGATATGTTCTTACCAACCTTCAAGAAGATTGTCGAATGCTTCTGTGTGGCCAAGCAAGGAAGAACTTCGGATGTGGAATCTCACCAGCATCCTCAAGGAACAATTTAGAAGCAACCCAATGGTTTGGTATAGCATAACTTGCCCCCTTGTTTGAGGGTAGATGCTCAAAAACAGGATGCCAATATCCTTTGCTCAGTACGCAGAGAGCACCTCACAGTCTCCCAAGAGTGCATTCTGAATGTAACATGCCGATGCATTGATACTGCTGAATAAGCCCAGTAGCAAGGTGTTGTTAGCCGACATCAAGCACAAGCTTGCTTTTCCTTTTTTGGTGGTTACCAAGCTGAGCCATCAGCAATGCAGCTGTGTTATAACAATGACGCCTAATATAATGAAATTTCACCGACATTGGTTTTTTTCATGATCTGCATCCACTTTTTCTGCTTCTCTGCAGTAGCCGCTGCGGGCGTAGGAGGTGACATTGACCATAGCAAGCCTGCCCCTCCCCGATATGCATTTCGTTTGCAAACCTGCTTCAACCCTTCCTCTTCTTGCTCTGCATTTCTTAGGAGAAGTCGCCATGGATGTCGAACGTGGTCGTGACCTTGGCCACCCTACCATGTCTTCCTCCTAATCTCCTCCTTCGACCACTTTTCTTCCTGTGCATTCCGCTCCCTTCCTTCAAACTCTCTCCTTCTTACTCTGCATGGTGTTCACAGGAGCTGCCATGGGTGCAGGAGGTGAATGTGACCAAGACCAGCCAGCCCCGCCCAGACTCCCTATCCCCCCCTCCTTCAACCTCTCTTTTTTCTTGCTCTGCGTGGTGTTCACAGGAGCTGCCATGGGTGCAGGAGGTCAATGTGACCATGACCAGCCAGCCCCCGCAGCCCCTGCTGCCCGACAGTGGGAGACCTGGAGGCCTCAGGGGTGTGCGCAACATCATTGCCGTCTCTAGCTGTAAGGGCGGCGTCGGCAAGTCCACTGTGTCCGTGAACCTGGCGTACACGCTGGCGCAGATGGGCGCAAAGGTGGGAAGCTGCTGCATGTGATGGGGGTTTGCATGCAGTGGAACTGATGTGCCTGCAAAATAGGATGTGCGCTCAGACGTATTGGAGGAGGGGAGGTATTGCATGTTCTTTGCATGTGTTGTGTGTGTATGTGTGTGTGTGCGCGCATGCGTGTGTGTGAACGCTCAAGAAAAGGAGCACAGGCCAGCAAAGTCAAGCCTTGCCCAGAGCATTCTCACTGATAAAGTCCAAACATTCAGCATGGGTAGAAGTTTGTGCGCAATTTGTTGATGCAAGATCCTGAGTGTGTGATTCTAAGTCCCACCAAATCTACAAAAAGTTATCAGCGCAAGAACACTTAAGACTGGGGTTCCAATCGGGTGCACACGGGTGTGGGACAGGAAGATTTGCTTGTCCACACATGCCAATGTAACCAATACGAGGATTCAAATGATCGCTCTTGCTTGTAGGTCCCTTTCTTCAGGGTGTACGGGCAACAATGAGCTTGTAAAAAAGTGTGTGCAAGGTGTTTGGTTTGTTTAGGTGGCGATGTGGGTTGGTCCACTCATGCATAGGTGGTGTGCACGCCTGCTCAATGTCAGATTGTGGGCATGTCCGTTGGATTATGACACGCAGGTGGGCATCTTTGATGCTGATGTGTATGGCCCCAGCGTGCCCTCCATGATCAGCCCATCCAAGAAGATCCTCGAAATGAACGAAGAGACCAAAGTGAGTCCCATCCAAAAAGATCCTTGACATACATGAGGCCAAAGTGGAGTTTCCGCTCATGCCCACATTGGAAGAGCATGTCGAGCATGCGCCCCCTCAAACCTACATGCACCCTACATCTCTGCATGCACCCTTCATTTCGTGGTGACACAAATGTTCAATAAATGAATAACTCTGTTAGACTAGCAGTCGCAGAAGAAGGTTCACATTGCGCTTAGCTGCAGACTAGCAGTCGCCGAAAAAGGTTGCACAGAAGCTCCAAAACAGGTTTGGGTTTTGAAAGGGTGCCTTGTTGTCACTGTAACCCTTTTTGCATCTTGGGTGCAGCACAAAAGGTATGCAAATCCACTGTTTGGAAGATGCTAAGCCAATGAGCTGCCAGAGATGCGGCGAAGACTTCCAAAACATGTAAAAGAGATGTGGAATTTGCTGTTGGATGTTTGTCCTTTACACATGTATTGCATACTAGGTACATCCTAACGTGCATGTCCAATAGACTTGCACCACGCGCTGATAATTTGCATGCGTGCTCACTCTCATTTGTATTGGTCGACATAGGCCATATACCTAGGGATCGGCGTTGGCCTAGAACGCTATAGAAGACCCTCTTATGACGCTATATGCTGATCTATAGGGAGCGGCATTGGTAAATATCGGTGTTAAAATTTGATGCTACATAGCATTGTATAGCGCTGGAAAGTGCGGCGTATAGCGCTATATGCCGATCCCTAAATGTACCGCACTGAGAATGAGTTTCCTCAATCTATTGAGTACGAGTCTCCTCTCATATTTTTGGTGGTTGGATCGCCGCAGGCCATATACCCCACAGAGTACGAGGGCGTGAAGGTGGTGTCGTTTGGCTATGCAGGCCAAGGCTCTGCCATCATGCGTGGGCCCATGGTCTCTGGCCTCATCCAACAGATGCTGGTCACCACGGAATGGGGTGCGTGCGTGTGCTGTGTTGGCTGGCCTCGTCCAGCAGGTGCTGGTCTCTGAAGAATGGTGCACTTGTGCTTGAGTTTCTGGCCTCATCCAACAGATGCTGGTCACCACGGAATGGGGTGCGTGCGTGTGCTGTGTCGGCTGGCCTCGTCCAGCAGGTGCTGGTTTCTGAAGAATGGTGCACTTGTGCTTGAGTTTCTGGCCTCATCCAGCAGGTGCTGGTCACCACGGAATGGGGTGCGTGCGTGTGCTGTGTTGGCTGGCCTCGTCCAGCAGGTGCTGGTCTCTGAAGAATGGTGCACTTGTTCTTGAGTTTCTGGCCTCATCCAGCAGGTGCTGGTCACCACGGAATGGGGTGCGTGCGTGTGCTGTGTTGGCTGGCCTCGTCCAGCAAGTGCTGGTCACTGAAGGATGGTGCACTCATGCTTGAGTTTTTGGCCTCATCCAGCAGATGCTGGTCACCGCAGCATGGGGTGCTGAAGCGGCTGGCCTCGTCCAGTAGAAATGTTGATCACTGAAGGATGGGGTGCGCGTGCTGGCCTCATCCAGCAGGTGTTGATCACTCAAGGGATGAGTGTGATGAAGAGTATGGCCTCATCCAGCAGATGCTGGCCACAATGGTGTGGAGTGCGTTTGCTGGTGTGTCTGGCCTTACCCTGCAGAATGGAGTATGTGCTTGCATCCTGCTTTGCATATGCGCTCATATGCTGTGCTTGCATCCTTCAGTATACCTCCCAGACACTTCCTTTAAGCCCTTGGCTCTTGTGCTCACGAGTGCACTTGATACATCCTTTGAGCAGTGTGTATGTGTATGTGTGTGAGAGAGAGTGAGAGTGAGAGTGAGCTATGCCAGGGTGTTTACTCTCTCTGTCGCACTCCAGTCCCCACCTCATTGCAACAAATTAAATACAAGGCAGGTACATGGATGCAATGTTAATGCTCGGCCAATGGTTGCCCCTCACATTATGCAATATAATATAAATGTAATGTGTGTAATAGTACTCGCTTCACCCATGCTTGCACCTCTCTCCCACCGCCTGTTTTGGCTGGCTGCGGCACCCCAGTAGCTCAGGCAGTGCGCGCTGGGCCATGCCTTACAGCAATGAATGCCTGTGAGACTAACTCGCGCACGTGAACCCCGGCAGGTGACCTGGACTACTTGGTGGTTGACTTCCCCCCCGGCACTGGTGACATCCAGCTGACCATGTGCCAAACGGTGGCCTTCAGCGCTGCTGTTGTGGTCACCACGCCGCAGACGCTTGCCTTCATCGATGTGGCCAAAGGCATCCGCATGTTTGCAAAGCTGGTGGTAGGTGGCGGAGCTGGTGGTGGGTGGCAAAGCTGGTGGTGGGTGGCAAAGCTGGTGGCACGAGACTAGCCTATGGCAGGACATCTTGTTTGTCAAGGTCAATGGCAACTGCCTCCGTAATGTAGGCCAGAGGTGTCGGCATGTTTGCAAAGTGTGTGGTGAGTAGCTGGATGAGGGCATAAGAATGCGGCTGAGAGTGTGAGCAGGGGGCCCTAGGGCAGGCCCCTTTTCTGTCCGCGCGCGATTGGAAATGCAGAAACACAGTTGCAGCAGGATCTGCAGCTGATATACATCACATCACGCTGCTGCCTTAGGAATGCAGTGATCGCAGCCG
The DNA here is from genome assembly GCA_914767535.2 of Dunaliella primolecta. Lineage (NCBI taxonomy): Eukaryota > Viridiplantae > Chlorophyta > Chlorophyceae > Chlamydomonadales > Dunaliellaceae > Dunaliella > Dunaliella primolecta. Next base: position 896,671 of record OU611760.1, on the reverse strand, counting down.
CAGCAGGCCCCTTTTCTGTCCCAAAGGTTGCATGCGCAGGCCCTCGTTTATGTGGCCTGAGGTCAAAGCGGTGGTTGTAACTTACGCCCTCAGTCAAAAGGTCTCCAGCCAAAACGACTGTCTGCTTGCTTTGATGTGGCCCGAGGCATTGGCATCTTTGCAAAGCTGGTGGTGGGTGAGAGCTATAGGGGCTGAGTTGCATTGCTGAGAAGTTGTGTGGACGCTCAAAAGTAGGGTCCTGTGCCAATAGGCCAGGGTTGGAGGCTCTTGCCCTCATTGACGAAGCCTGGACCATTCGCATATTTGCAGATGTTGTGTCGAGGGAGATATAGAGGCTGATACTGTGCTTGTGAAATCTGTGTGCCCAGTGCTCTTTCTTCCATGCACACTTCTCCCCTGACGTGCATACCCTGCACATGCAGGTCCCCTGCGTTGCAGTCGTAGAGAACATGTCCTACTTTGAGGTCGAGGGCAAGCGCTACTTTCCCTTTGGCAAAGGCAGCGGGGACCGCATCCAAAAGGACTTTGGCCTCCCCAACCTGCTGCGCTTTCCCATCGTACCCGACTTGTCGGCTGCAGGCGATGGTGAGTGTTCTCTGGAATTTAAAAGCGGCATCGCTTCCCCATGGTGCCCGATTTGTTGACTGCAGGCAATGGTGATTGCCACTTGAAATGTAAAAGCGGTAGTGGGTCTGATGGCATGAAGCTCCTGAGCTGAAGCAGCCTGAGGTTTGTCTTCCCACAACGTTTTGTGGTGCAAACTCATCAGTTGCCTCTCCGGTTTGACAAGACTGGAGGGCTTGACGGCCTTGTTTCTTTCCCTCCTTTTAATTTCCTGATTTGTGGAGGTTGTTGGGCACGCTCGGCCTGTTTGTCCACTCTTTGTCCACTTTCCACTGTCCACTTCCTTTTCCTAATTTGTGGAAGTCGTTGGGTCGCTTGGCCTGTTTGTCCACCTTCCACTGTTTGTCCACTTTCTTTTCCTCGTTTGTGGAGGTCGCTGGGTGCACTTTCCACTGTTTGCCCACTGCCAGAGACGGCGGATAGCTTTTGAGGTGTGACATGTGTCATGGGGTGTGATATATGTCATGGTGCGGTTTGTGGTACCACTGTGCACATGAAAGCTGGGTGGGATGCAGGATGAGGCCATGTGTTTGCCTTGGCGTTTGTGCACGAGGGCTTTGTGCAAGTGCATACAATTCAAAGCCACCTTGGACCAAGAACATTGGCTTCTGTGTGTGGCTCAGCATTCGTGCTGGGTCTTGTGCAAGTGCATGCAATTCAAAGCCACCCTGGACCGAGTCTTCTCCATTGTGTGTGCCTCAGCATACGTACTGCAGGGTCTTGCGCAAGTGCATGCAACCCCTAACACCGATTCCAACCCCCTAACACCTGCACGCCACACAACAGCCTCAGCTGTGCAGCAGTCGGAGAGTTTCAAAATACACGCTTGCTGCTGCCAGTCATGTCCATCGCTCAGCTTGAAAAAGAAGAAGGAAGCTGAGAAGTGCAAGAGCTGCGCCTGCTCCAGCAATGCTGAGCTGCAACTCCACCTCCCAAGCTACGGAAAAAAAATAAAAGTTATTTGCGTGTGTTTATTGAATGCTGCAGTTGCTGCATAGCCGAGGCTCTGCATTCCATGTTTGCTACGGCCATGTGAGCAGCAGTTGGCAGCACATGGATGCGATGTGTGCGCCATACTTCCAAAGCATTGAAAAAAAAAATGATTGCGCACTCCGGGTCCGGCTGCGAGCATTGGGGAAGGGTTGCTTAATCAGCGAGCTAGCTAGGACCTCACCAGTGAGCATGGGCACCTGTGGAATGAAAGCTTACAAGTGCTTATTGGAGGCTGGCAACAAGTCTGATTGAACACCGGTGTTACTGGGCCCTTTCAGGCCCTTGAAACACACAGCTCATCGGAGCCTACCAGAAAGCCCCTGCCACAGTTCTGTGTGTCTGGCCCAGACTTTGTCGCTTCCTTGCTTTGTGTGGGTCCACGACCACTCTACCAACCGCCTAGCTGGCCGTTAAAGCAGCATAAAGCGAGTGGGGTGAAAGGCAGGCTGCCTTTGAAGGTACACCATTCCTTGCAGGACTCCACCCCTGCTCTTCCTCATGCAAGACAGCCTGCTAGCTGCAGGTGGCAAACTCCCGCTGCCCGCTGGCTGACGTGTCTTGGCAGCAGGAATCATACGTGTGCTCATGCTGTTGTCGTATCATACTGTGCGAAAGACCAGACACTTGTGCTTGCCGATCCTACTTTGCATGCACCATCTTCTGTTGCTGCTGCTGGAGCAGGGAACGTCAGCGCAAAACAATCTTGGTGAAGCTGTCTTCACTTACGCTCATGCCGTGTTTGTGCGCTTTTACTCCGTACATGCAGGAGGCCAGCCACTTGTGGTTGCCAACCCTACCTTGCATGCACCATCTTCTGTTGCTGCTGCTGCTGTATTTATTTGTTGATGTCCTCACTTACACTCATGCCGTGCTTGTGCGCTTTTACTCCGTACATGCAGGAGGGCAGCCACTTGTGGTTGCTGACCCCACTGGACCTACTGCCAGTGCCTTCATGGAGCTGGGGGCTGCTGTGGTGAGAGAGGTAGCCAAGATGAGCAGCAGCCAGGGCGGGGCTGCAAGCAAGGCGCCCAAGGTGGCTTATGACCAAGGCCAGCACGCAATCTTGGTCAGGTGAGGTTGCTTGGGGCTGATTGCAGTTAATGCACAACAACTATGTGTTAGTATGGCACAAGGTTTCTGATATATAAAAAAAATGCGGTTCGGTTAGGTGAGTTTGCGGGGGCCTGTCCGAGAACATTGGATGGAAAAGCTTGCAGGGTGTCCGGAGTTGCCCACGATCAGAGTTGGCATGCGCGCTATTCTGGTTGCGTGATGGGGGCTGGTTGGGGATGGTAACCGGAAACGTTAGCAATTGCGGAGACCTACGGCCAAGGCCTGCATGCATGCTGTTTTGATAAGGTTTCTGAAAGCTTGCCGGGCGCCTAGGGTGGCCTCCCAACAAAGACTGGCACAAAATTAGAGGGTTGCTCAGTCTATGTGGGTCAGGATTGGGGCTTTCGCGTGGCCAGGGCCACTTTTGGGGCAAAAGGGAAAGATACGCATTCAATCTTAATGAATTGATGCATCAAAAGTGGGTCCCACTTTTAGAGGAAGATTTAAAGGAGGAGCCAGGCCTGATTTGGTGCTATATATAAGTGCAAGGTTCCTCTAGTAACTTCTGCTTGATAAGTTCTTCTCGGCTTGTGGAGCTTTGCTTCTCCTCCTAAGTACAAAGAGCTTGCCTGTACTGCTATGGACAACCTTGACGCCATCATTCTATCTTTCAACTCACCTCCATAGTAGGAGAGAGCTTCAATTTTCAGGACATGCTGTTTTGCATTCATATCTTAGCACTCAATTCTTAGTATTTGTTAGCAATTTGCAGACTCATCTTTGCAAGCAATCACACTCTCATCCTCTCATGATTGCCCATCAGGGTAGAATGGGCTCTCTTGGTGCACATGCCTCATTTTTTCCTTTGTTCCTTTTTACAGCCATTTGCACACACCCAAGCTGGCTAAGCCCTCTGCATAAGTTTGGTACCATGCATACACCCAAGCTGGCAAGGCCCTTCGCATAAGTTTGCTACCATGTGCTTATGTTCATTCAACAGTTCAGTGAAGCTTATCCAACGCTTCAGCCTCCTGAGTGCTCTTGTGATTGAAAGGGAAGTCTGCATTGCTCGTACAAATTACTCAGGCCTCTGTGCCCATGTCGTCCAGCCATTGACTTATGTCATCCAGGCATTGACCTATGTGCCTCAGCACCTTCTCTTCACCCATGTCTACTCTATGCTCATTCTGCCCCCGTTGTGTGTGTGTGCGTGTGTGTGTTTGTGTGTGTGTGCGTGCATGTGTGTGTGTGTGTGTCTGCGCGCGTGCGTGTGAGTGTGTGTGTATGTGTGTGTGTGCGCACGTATGTATGTGAGTATGTGTGTGTGTGTGTGCGCGCGCGCACGTGTGCGTGCATGTGTGTGTATGTGTGTGTGTGTGCGCGTGCGCGTGTGAGTGTGTATGTGTGTGTGTGTGTGTGCGCTCATATGTGTGTGTGTGCGCGCGCGTGTGTGTGTGTGAGCGTGCCTGGGCGTGCATTATGTGCAGCACCTCATGCAACCTTGCCTTCATTGCCGCCCCCAGCTGCACATTCCAATTCCTTCCTACTCACACCATTTGGGAATGCAGGCTACCAGGCACGCCAGAGTTTGCGCTGACTCCCGCCACATTGCGTCGGAATGATACATCTGCATCATCCATCAACGAATGGACAGGTTTGTTACAGGGGGATGCACCACAGGTACTGTTGAGGCGATGGCGGGTGTGATGCAGGGTGCTGATGTGTCAGCAGTGCTGGGGGTATTCAAAGATCTGCAGGAAGGTGCTGGCTGACCCCATCCCAAATGTTGGGACCCAAAGTGACGCGCTGTAGACTTTTGCTTCTCCAGGAGGCACTCAGCAAAAATTGGTCAATGGCAGGCTGACGCGCTGGGAAAAGGCGCATTCAAATGCATCTCCATTTTTTATTACACCCTCGAAGGGTGACCTGTCCTGCAATGCTAACAAGTTGGCATATGCACGGAGCGCTGGCCAATATAACCATATGTTTGTGCATATTGTACAGCGTACGGTACCAGACTGCTTAGCGCTGGCATACACAAAATACAAAATACAAAGCACACATCATGAATCCCCTCTCCCCAATACACACAATGTGTGTTTTGTGTGGATGTGTGTATGATGTACGCAGCCTATCAAGGAGCACAAGGTCACCAATCATGAAGTGTTTTGCAAGCAAGGTCGAGCAAAACGATGGCAATCGAGTGTGGCCTGATGGCAGCCTTGTTTGCAGCAAGTCTTGTGCGCACTTTTGTGGCTGCGGCAATTGTTAATACATCCAGTGATGTCCGCAGAGCACCCTTTTCTATAGATGTGTACAGGCACCCTTGTCTGTAGTGGTGCAAGTGGTAGTACATTGCAGATCTGGACATGGTCATGCGTTGATAATTCTGTCTGTGCTACCAGAACTACAGTCTCTGAAGCACACAAAGTCATGCGCACAGCATTCTCCAAACTTGCCAGCTCAGCTTGCAGGCTGTGGGCACGAAGCAGGCCTTTCCAGGCAACATCCCAAGAAAGGCATCAGCACTAACTTGCATCACAGAGTACACACACAGCAGCTCAGCGTGCAGGCTGCAGCCACAAAGAAAAACCTTCCAGAAAGGATTGGCAGGATCCAGACCAAATGGCTTCTGGTGGGCACAAACAACGTGGAGCAGGATCCAGGCCAAAAAGCCTCTGGTGGGCACAAACAACGTGGAGCTTTCCGGCTTACTGTGTCACAACCTCTGGCCCTGCTGCTCTGCAACCGGCTACTTGCCTACCCCTCCAATCTCAATCGCAGGGGCTTGTTCAATCAAAATCAACCCTGCAGGCATCCCAGAAGTTGTGACCCCTGAAACCCAGACCATGCGTCCCCTGACCATCTGCCTGTCCTCCCAATCTTCACTGCAGGGGCTTGTCCAATCAACCCTGCAGGCATCCCAGAAGTTGTGACCCCTGATTCACAGACCATGCGTCCCCTGAACGTCTGCCTGTCCTCCCAATCTTCACTGCAGGGGCACGTACAATCAACCCTGCAGACATCCCAGAAGATGTGACTCCCGAATCCATCAACCCGCTCGGCAATTACGCCGTGCAGATTTTGTGGCAGGACGGCTTCAACCAGGTTGGTTTGGTAGAAGTTATGCATGCACATGGTGTCCGCAGTAGGCCTCACACATGCACACGAGTTGTGTAGGATTACCTGGCAGTACGCAGCTGAGTGTGCACAAGGTCGTCCTTGGCCTCTTCCAAAGTGGACCCGGATGTCCCCACCACAGCCCCAGCCTCTGGTCAAGCATGGAGTTGGCATGCTTTCTGGTCTATTGTAAAGTATAGACATAATAGTAGATAGTAGTATAGTCTTTCTATAGCCTCTGGTCAAGCATGGAGTTGGCATGCTTTCTGGTCTGTAGACAAGCGGTGGTCAGATCCAGACAGGCCTCTTTCGGCTGGTTTGCATGAAGCTTGCATCCACACAAGCACAGCTGCAGGCATTCCCTTCACTTGCACCCATGCACAGCGTGGTGCTCTGTGTGTACTGGTGTGCTCTGACTGCCAGAAGGCAACCACAGCCAAGCATGCGGCACGCCAAAATCCCTCGACTCCCTAGGGCCCACTCATTCTGTTTTCCTTATTGCTGGATAGGGATTGTTGCCTTGCGCCAGACTACGAGTGCTTCTAATGTGGCTTGTTGTGCAAACTGGCTTAAACTTGCAGCACACTGTATTTCTTTTAGGTCATCCAGCGAAAAAATGTATTTGAGGGGTGCGGGATGACTGCGGGACGACCTAAAAATAATTATTTCAGGGACCGCAGGAAAGTGCGGGAAACTGGTAATGTTTATTTCCGAGAAATCTAAGAGGCTACTGACCTCGCGGGAGTGTGCAGGATCGTGAAAATGATTATTGAGAAGGGTGCAGATGTGGTGCAGGATTGTGAAAATGAATATTTTGTGTAGGTGCGGGATGATCACCTGATAGTTCGATTATCACTAACCCTAAGCCTTCAAGCTGCACTGCTGTAAAGCCCACAAGCAGACATGACCCCCTGTTAAAGCCACATGAAACTTTAAGTTGCTCCTCCTTTTTTGAATGTTGAATTACCTGCAGATTGCTGCTTTTGATCTGCTTGAGAGCTTACGAGGAGAGGCCATCCCAAATTTGGGGCACAGTGACACCGTATCAGCCAGCGTAGGCGGCGTCCCTGTCGCAGCTCAAATCAGTTAGCTGAGACTGGTAGATTTGAGAGCAAGAAAATCGTTTGATTTAAATGAGGATAAAAGAGGTTGAACTTAAACCTTGAATTTAAGTGTTGTTGCGTAGTGGGTTATTCCTCGTTTTTTTGCAACTGCTAGGAGCACTGCCAGCTCTTTTGCAAGTGTCAGGCATGTTTTTGTCTTCATGTTTTTTGTCTTTCTCCTCGTCTTCCTGAGACATGCCAAGCATTTTTGGGGACCTACCGTGCTGTGGGGGACAATGTGCCGCCTTTTCCTTGGTTGGACAGACTCATTGCATTGTGTGTGCAATACCTCCAGGAAGATGAGTTTTGGGGGAAAGAAAAAAGCATAAAAGCCAGCTCCAAGTTGCCAAGGCCAGCAGTACTGTGGCACTGGTATCTGGGAGTACAGAGGGACCTCTGAAAGAAAATTAGTGTAACACACTTAGATGCCTGGAAAATCCGTTCAATCAATAAAAAGGAGCGACGATCCCTACACACTAACACAGGCAGCACCAAACCGACTGTGGGTCCATGATCGTAAGATTTAGATTTTACACAGGGGGACCTTCAGCCAGACTGTTTGGCTCCATGATTGTAAAGAAGTCGGCCTTGCAACTCTTCAAAAAAGCTGGTTTCGATCTCGGAGGCTGCTGGGCCAGCAGACACCTGCACCGCTGCTTGCATTGGCATTGAATGCGCATTGTGCATAGTATGCAGCAAATCCAGACCTAGCATGCGTTGCCTCTTTTTCCTTTTATTTTTCTTTTCTTTTTGAACTTCTCGAGAAGGACAGAAAGGAAAAAAAGGAAGGCAAAGGTTATATAGCTGTGCCTGCCTAAGAGGGCAGCTGAAGTTACAAGTTGCTTTGCAGTTTGCAGTGTATGTTGTAAGCACATTTGAGGTCTGGATTAAGGAAAGGAAAGGGTTACATAGCTGTACCTGCCTACGAGGGCAGCTTAGCTGAAGCATAAAGAGATGCCTGCAACCAAACCAGACCTGAGTTTGAAACTAAAAGAAAAGTCTGAAGTCTACAACTGTTTTTGCGTTGCAAAACAGAGATATAGGAAGCGTAGAAGTTGCTCAAACTGTTTCTCAAAAACCATGCCACATTCATGTACAGCCCCATGCTCGCCAGGATAGCAATGAGGTACGTGTTCAGCAACCAGAGGATTGACAGACATGTGTGTAGCTCCAACAAAGCATACATGTGCGCACACCCAAACTCAGTATGTTCAGCCCCACAGCAACAAGAAACACCCTGTGTAACCCCATGACTGGCAGCAATCATCAGCCATGTTTAGCTTCCAAAGTGCTGTACTGTGTGTGGCCCCACACCTTTCTGGACTGCATGTTGAATAGCCCCAATACCCCTCACACCAACTGTTCAGCTCCACATACTTCCAATTGAAGCACAGGTCTGGATTAGGTTTTCTGCACTTCTCAAGGCGTCGTGTTTCTGCTTTGTGTGCTCTGCATGTTCCATCAAACCAAGGTGCCATGGGTAGGCCCTGCCTCCCCCTTTGTGGTTTGTATTTGTGAGCATATCAGCTGTCTCAGCAGTATGTTGGATAAAGGAGGCAAAAGAGCGTACACGGGCAGAGTCAGCATTGCCATCTTGTGTGGCTCCGATAAACATCTGTAGAGCACTCTCATTTCCCACCAGATTGGCGGTGTATTTCTGTGAAGGTTGCCCTTTCCAGATGAGTTTTGGATCATAGGCATACTAGCTAGCCTGGATGACACCAACTACAAGATCATCTGATGATTTCCCTAGATAACTCCCAAGTGGAAATCAGAAACTGGAGGCCCATTCCCATAATTTAAAGGCCAGGCATAGCCGAAAGTCCCATCCAGCACAAAGCAGTAATGGAAAGGACTAGTGAGGATCTGCAGGGTTGCTAAAAGCACCCGGCTCAAAAAACTGGCTGTGAGGAGTTTTTGTTCCAATTGCGCGCATAGTGGTAACAAGTTTGTGGGCGTGCTTTACAGAATGTGCACGAGCTTACACGCAAGCTTGCTAGCTTGTAGGTGGTACAGATCTAATATTTTGTGGAGTTTTCATTACAAAAAGTCCCACCAACACCCAGAAAAGAAAAGAAAAGACTACGCAAGCCAGGTCCAGCTGCGTGCATTAAGGAAAGGTCCCCTAACTAGCAAGCTAGCTAGGGCCTCACCAAGGAGGTTCACTGGCCCAGTCTAAACCAAGCTATGAGCCTATGGAGAGCAACTCATGCGGGTCCGGCGGGTTGCTGTCAGCCATGCGCCTGCGGGCATGGACTCTCCTCCTCCTGCTCTGAACTGCCTCGCACCCAGTGATGCCCCTGCCAGAAGAACCCTGCAAGTATAATGAGTGCCTGGTGTTTATAATTCTTGTTAATGATTGGAGTGCATGGCAACTTAATTGAGAGGCTAATTTTTCTGCGTTATGTCTGGTAAGACCCAGCTCAACCAGGGGAGTGATGGTGTAGTCATTATAGATAGTACCTGCTACACCAAGTAAGATGGTGTGCAAGGTCACTTTATCATTTTTGTTTGGGTTTCTGAGACTACGGGTGCGAAATCTAGAAATGGAAGCAGCATGCTGGTCAGCAGCTTTTTGTAGGCTTGGTAATGGGTTTGTATCTGGGCAGTATTTGAGTTCCACAAGGTGGATATCCCTATCTTGAGCAGGTATCCTTTCAGGGTCGAGATGGGTTGCTCTCCCTGGGATAGAGCGCACAAAGACAGCATCAGGACGGTTTTGGTGTCGGGCAGAGGGGCCAGCACCATTGGGAAAAGCTCAGTCAGGAATTTCCCTGGAGATGTTTTCAGGGACTTCAATACCTTGTTCTTGGAGCTTTTCCCTACAGCAAGCATCCATTGCAACAAGGAATGAGCCATGTGCAACTTTGCTGAGGGCTTCGCAACAGAGACTGAGGGCAATGTTGTGTCTGTTTATGAACATCCCTTGGCATGTTGGGTTTGAACATCCGAGGACAACGTGATTGATGCTGTCCAACTTGCCGCATAGTCGGCAGTTGGCGGGCCCAGATGTGTGATTAAACCTGACAGCGTGTTTTTAGGTCTAGATTGTGCCAGTGCGGTACTTGAGGAAGTTTATTTGTTGTTTAAGGGTAATCTTGGGGTTGCTCCAAAAGGAATTGCTGGTTTTTTGGTTGGCAAGTTTAGGGGATAGCTTAGGTAAGCCTGTGTTGGTATTGCTGTTATGAGATGGTGGGTGCATGAGTTGCTGCCAGCCTGTGTAATAGCAACTGGATATATCGGCAGAGCCAAGCTTGTGTTTTTTATGCATATGGGCTCTGAGCTTGTCTTTCAAGTTAGTGAGGTAAAGGGGGGTGGGATTATGGGAGTGCCCTCGGGGAGGTTTGACAGATAGCCAAAAGGAGTTGTGGAAAGAGTCCTTGGCATCAGGCAATGAGATATCTGTGTTATCCATAATAGCCGCGGTTTGTGCGCAAGCATCAGCTCCCTCATTGCCAATGACGCCTGAGTGGGCTCTGACTTTATAGAAATTCAGCTGATGTGGTGAGTGCTCTATAATGGTTGAAATAGCTTGATTGAGCTCTGCATGCAGGTGGATCCGCATGCTCATTGGATTGAGGATCTGCCTGTAAATTTGGGACAAACAGGACGCACTGTCGGTGGCTATGTTTGTGTGCCCCTGTTGGAGTGCGACAAGGATGCCAGCCAGTTTGGCCTTGTTGATTGTGTTAGTTGGGCCACGGCCATCGGGTTTGATGTACAGTTGAAGTTGTGGTGAGAGGTGGCCGCCCTCTTTGTTTGGTTTGTAGACGCCTGAGCCGACAAGTGGTGGGGAGTTATCCTTGGTTTTCATGACGCTGCCATCTGTGTAATTGATGTCTTTCCAACAATGAATTTTGGGTATGAAGGTGGTATTTTGTGTGTGATGTTGATCTGTTACTGCTTGTGTGTGCTTGTGAGCATTCAAGGGACACCTTGAGGGGAAGGGATAAAAACTTTTTTCTCCATTTGTTTGATATTAGTCATTGTTTGGAGCTCAAGTTCCTAGGGGGGGCAGGACGAGCAAGAGGTAGCCACTGGGCTGGGACGTTGTGCTGAAGCTCTTCAAACCAGCGCTCATTGGCATTTTGTAGGGTCTCCCTTGCTTGTGTGTTCCAGACAACAATGAGCTGTGTGGGGTATGTAGGGTGGGTGGGGTTGGGTACGGTGTTGAACCAGTACTGGGGGAGTTCAAAATGGATGTGTCTTGCAGGGAATTTGGCAAGCACTTTGATGTATCCTGGGTGGTTTTTAAGCCAATTCATGTAGGCATTGCCGCTGGAGCCCCTCCAGTGGGGTAGGAGTATGAAGGTGGCAACCGGCAAATCGGTTTGAATGGAGGAATGGAGCGCGTGGCGCAGGAGTGAGTCATTGTTTCATCGCCGTGAGGGGGGTGACAGAAGGAGTAACCAGAATAGCGCACTGAGAGGGCCTCCAAAGATCTGGTCACGAGGGTTGGCGCTGAAGCACTTCTTGTAGGAGGGGTCAAAGTCAAGAGGGTTTGAGTACCTTTCCGTGGAGACCATGCAGCACTTTTGTAAGGCTGAGCGTATGTGGGAAGGTGTGATCAGCGTATTAGAACTGTGAACCTTCTGGCTCTTGGCAAGTAAGTCTTTGTTCTTGGCTTTCTGCCGCTGGAGTAGGCCCATGACTTCAGTCGCCATATCCTGAACTGGTGGTTGGAGTGTGTTGTGTAGGCCTGCTTGTTTGGCTGCTTCGAATGCTTCAGTGAGGGTCGAGAGTCTTTCTGTAGTGAGCATGCCCACACATTTGCCGACAGTGTTGCATATACAGGCAGCTTCATAGGTGGAGAATGAAGGCATTTCCACGGGTATGCTGCTCTCCCTGCTTGGGTCAGACTTTTGGATTTCTTTCATGAGGTCAACGGGCCTGACAATGAGCTCACATTGCCATGTTGGCAGGATGTCTGTTTGAGGGTTGGTGGGCAGGAAGTCACATTTAGCATTTTTGCGGATTGCACGGCCATTGGTTGATAGCCATGAGATTTGGAGATAGTTCTGGAGGCTGCCATCAAATCCTTGGTTGGCGAGGTTATCAAGACCAGCACTATTGGCTTGGGGATCTGGTGGTTGTTCTAGTTTCTCCTTCTCAAAGGCTTCTACATGGGTCCATAGGTCAGGATGCTTTTGCAGCATTTCAGCCGTTTCCCATCTGGGATGCCATGTGACGTGGATCATCTCATGTTCTTCAGAGAAGTTGTTCCTTGCTTGTTTTTCAGCTTGGGGCAATGGAGCACAAGCAGGACAATCCCAGTGCTCATGAGATTCGCTCAGCCCCCGGTCTTGTTGAGAGCATACTTTGACATTTATAAGGCATTCCCAGTGGTAAGTACGGTGGCATGTATCACAGGTGGGCATGTCATCGTAGCATTGGGATTCGTACGTGCGTTCTTTGCTTACTGGGCTCCAGCAAAGTTGGCAGCATGGATTTTCTGCCAGTCTTCTGGGTATGTGAGTTATGTCGTCCACTTTCAGCCCTTCATTGAGGAAAATGGGTAGGGCCCATTTCTCAATCGTGACAGGGTGCCATTGGATTTTGTACTGACTTTGTTGGATACATTGTGGGGAACGTTTGTGCTTACGCAGGTGCTGCCAATCCAGAATGTTCACACCCAGAAGGATACTGTTAATGCCACAAATTTCCCACTAATATTCTTGCAAAGGTCTGCATGCAACCTCTGTGCCGCTTCCAACTGTTGCCCAGGATTTGTGTCTTCCCAGCATTTTATTTCAATCAAGTGCACATGCTGCTGGTTTGCATTTAGTTTATGGGGTGTCTCATGCAAGTGGCTGAGCTGATCCTTTGTAAGGTGCCCTGCCTGCTGCATAATACATTGTGTGAGCAGGAGGAGGAGGACGAAGAAGTGGGTTTGGCATGGTAGGGGGTAACTTGTATAGCATCAGGACGGCTGGAGGTGAGTCTAGATCTCTTAGGGAAACTTTGAGGGAAGAGGGAAGGGGGTATAACTCTGTTTGAGGCATGTGTAGGAATTTGAAGGTTGCGCCAGCCAATCATCACTTCCTATGTCTGTGTTAACCAAGCCTGCTCTTCAAGGGCTTTTGCTCCATACTTTTTGTGAGCATTCTGCCAGAAACCTTATGGCTTTCAGTTTTTATGTTGGAGATGATATGAATGTAGTAGCCTGAGAGCATTTAAAGCGTGCTGTCTAATTGGTGACAGTCTAGGAGAGGGCATCACGGGGTTGTGCACCTTTAGAAGCAAACCACATGCTTTTGGTTATAGAGGGTGCCTGTGCGATATTGTAGGATGGTGCGCTTCGTAGATGAGAATATACAAGGCATGTTCCTGGAGGCATTGCAGATTTTCTCCAACATGTGGTAACAAGTCCTGATAATAACTTCCTACTACTTGAAGAGTAGTAGCCTGTTTTGGGATTCAATCCAAGTTGGTGTATTCAAGTCTGTGTGTTCGTGTGCTGCCATACCCACATATTATGCAGAACGTGATCTGCACATGTCAGCATGTGGGATTTCAGGGCATTTTAAAGGTTGGGACGGTAGGTGAGCTTGGCGAGCAGGTGCAGGAGCTGCGGACTTGTCTGTAGTGTGCACTCTCTTCCTCCTTGACCAACCTGGGAATGTGTGAAAAAAAAAATTCTGCCGGGACCTGCGCTTGGAGTCCCAGTATCTCCTGCTCTATTATTGGCTTGATTCTTTGCAATAAAATCTGCACATTTGTTAGATATAAGTATTAGATATAAGTATTAGATATAAGTATTAGATATAAATATTAGATATAAGTATTAGATATAAGTATTGGTTTGTGAGTTGCTATTGAAGATTGATACGGCTTTGTGAATACCTCCGTGGATGTGTTGCTCGTGCTTCTCATGGTAAATGAGTTGTTACGTTTGGTGAAAACAGGTGAGACTGTGTGAAGCAATGTGTGCATAATAATGCGTAATGGCAACAGCATTTGCTGCTGATCCAGCTCGACATATGGTATTGGTAATTCCAGCTCCGTTGAGCTCAATGAATTTTTTACTTTCAGTGAGAGGGTAGTAGATGCTCTAGTTTCGTGTTTGCCATTCTGGATATGACAACTGCCTGTCACGTCATATCATGGTTATTGCTAAATCAAGGTTATTTGGGTTAGTTATTCGGTTGGAGGCTATTATTGCTGGAAAGCTGCATTGTGCCTTGTTTTAGAAAACTTTTGAGCAAAGGGGAGCTGCAGAGCTAAAGGGTGCACAGCGAAGTGCGGAAAAAGGTTGCACAGTGAAGTGTTGGAAGGTAAAGAAGAAAGGGATTCAAGGCTAAGCAAAGACTAGACAAAAGAAGTCAAGAGGCAGCTGCTTACACAGCTGCAGTTGGTCTGCTAGCAAAAGCTCACGAGCAAGGAGCATCAGAGGAATAGTTAAGCAAGGGATGGACGTGCAAGAGAGGGAAGGGTGATAATGTACAGGCTCACAAGGAAAAATGATTTCGAGGTACAAGAGCTACGCCAAACATACTGAAACGAGCACACGCATGACATCTTCACATCGCATTTCTTGGGTATCACTTCGCATTCAGAGACTTCATGCTCGTGACAGGGGGGTTCTGGTCATGGGATGCCAACTTGAAGACAATGTTATGGCTGCGTAAAATTGAAGTACATGCATGTTCCCCTCAGGAACCACCCCATAAAGCAAAAGTGTTCCGAGACAAATAGCATTGACAGATAGCACTCCGAGTTATTTTGGACTTAATCTGGCAATTCTTCACCTGCACATCTTTCTTGCAGCATCAACTTAGTGTCCAGGCTGTATCCAATTTCCTCTTGTAACACAATAAGAAGCTTTTCTATTTCATGTCTGAGCTTTTGGATTTGTTGTTGGCTGGCATGGACCACCCACAGGCTGATCAGCCGAACAGTCTGGCTGAAAGTCTCCCTGTGTAATCTAATCTAATCTTAGCGGGTGTTCTCACTGCCTACGTGATTTTTCCTTGTTAATACTTGTTCGTGAGAAATTTCTGGCAAATAGGCCATACGTGTCTCTGTGGCCTGATCTTCATTAGTTCGGTCTCTTTCCCTCTCCTAGCCTGAGGCTAGCTGTAGCTAGTGTAATTTTGAGGGACCTCTGGTGAGGCCCTTGCTAGCTTGCTAGTTAAAAGACCTTTCCTTAATGCACGCGGCCTGTGGCCTGCGTAGACTTTTCTTTTCTTTTCTCTGTGGCTTGGGAAGACGTATGTGGTTCCAGCTGGAATGTATGCAGGCCAAGTGTGGGGCACTGCGAACAATAAACGGGGAATTCGCAAGTGATCTGCAAGTGCGGCACATGAGTTATCTTAAGAGCACGCTGGGTGTTAAGCGCATCACTACAAACTGGGCTGTTCTGAGGGTGTGTGGTCATGAGCCGCTTCAGTTTTAGTGGTCCAGGGCTGATGTCAAAATATATAATAGCATACTGAGGTCTAACAATGAGACGTTGAGAAGAGTGCTGAAAGCAGATTTGAATATTCATTTGCGTGAGCCTGCCTGCTGGACTGCTCAAGTTTTAGATGCTTTCCAAGGCCTACGGCACTCTGATTCCTTTGCGCAAGCTGTGCGGCAGGGCACTCCTATCCCTATTCAAGGGTTTACTGATGACCTCAGGCACAGGTTGCGGGCAGTGTGGAGAGATGTTGAGGGAGTGAACCCGCGGGACACATATAGTAAGCTGGCAACTTATCAGTCTCTTTTTGCAGTGCCTTTTGATCACAATGTGCGTGCCCCCGCCCGTTTACCAAGGCACATGCATTTGGATTAGTCTCAACATGTCATGAGGAATGTTAGCCGTTTTAGACTTAGGGCACACAATTTGAGCAACTTCTACGTCTTGTTTTAGCAATACAAAACAGTTGGAGACTTCAGGCTTCTCTTTTAGTTTTAAGCTTAGGTCTGGTTTGGTTGCAGGCATCTCTTTATGCTTCAGCTAAGCTGCCCCCATAGGCAGGTACAGCTATGTAACCCTTTCCTTTCCTTACTATTATAGATAGATTAAAATGATTTAAATCAAACGTACTGATAAAAAACTTGACAGTAGCCCTAAACCAATAAAATTGCAAAGGCTCTAGGTCACACTCTCTATGTACTGGCCAGCCTGACTGAGTGCAGTTTGTGGTAGTGCTCTTAACACCTAGAAAACGCCTCAAGGAGCCAATTTGCCTTTTCTGCAATTGGCTTTTGAACTCCCTGCCTTCTTGTAAATACTCTGTACCCCACACTTGGCACGCATACATCCCAGCTGGAATGCCATACACCTTAGAAAGCCAAAGCACAGCATGTGGCCTATTCCTCAAACCATGCTCATGCACAAACTTCTTTATCCTTTGCTGGACAGCCATATAATGCTGCATGCTCCTCAGAAACTTTTAAATTCTTGTGCTTGCCAACAAGCATATTGAAGTATCTGAACTGGTCTTTTTGGGGAAGAGCCACATTTCCAGGCATGAACGTAGGCAGGAAGGGACACGACTTGCTACTCAAATGCATGACCTCTGACTTTGATGTATCGACAGTCAGCTCTTTTCTCATTGCATATGCCCACAACCTATTCAACATATCTTGCAATTCACCTGGATCATTAGTGGTTAAATTTTAGCCATCTGCATATAACACGTACAAAACGCCATTCACTCCATCCCCTGTCATAGCACATCTCACCCCTTGACTAATCTCTGCCCAATGACGTAAAGAACAAAGGAGAGGGGACAAAGGAGAACTTTGCGGAACTCCATTTGTTGGGTGCACACACACCCTTTAATCCACATCAACCAAAACGTACTCATCGTCCATTTCCTTAATCGCACGGATAAGTGGTGCAGTCATGGCAATGCGTTGCAGATGGTCCCAAAGTTGTAGACGAGGCACAGTGTCGTATGCTTGAGCGAGTATGTTCCTGACCCTCTCATTGTGCACGTGCTGCTCCTCCTCATATCAATTTTAAATTTACTATCATTTGACCCCTTCATTCTTAGCATGCTCAGTGTGACAGACCGTGCTTCTTCCTCAAGTTACCACACGAACACACATATGTTGCAGCTCTCCTCCTTTTTTTGATGCAGTCGGTTGGTCTTGGCAAACGCCTGATGTTTACTTGCCGTTGCTTTGTCATACAAGCACCAGTGGCAAATTTTCTCCTTGTTCTTGGCAAGGGTGTCTTTTGTACACTTACATGCATGGGCTACACAAACACTTCTTTACATTTTTATAATACAGTCTTTCACATGAGCAGCTTAGCAGTAGCACTTTTTGACTGATGGCTTAATCTGTAAAACCTGTAAATTTACAGGTTTAAACCTGTATGCTTGAGAGAAGTCAATAAAAGCAGCATGCAGTCTAGGTGATTGCTGTGGTTAGAGCTTTTTTGCAGCATGTTTCAAGTGCCTTAAAATGAAGAGGGGATGCAGTGTGCTCCTACCAGGGTAAAAAACAAATTGGGTGTCAGGGACCTTTTTTTCTGAACATACCAATCAGTAACCAGGTCTTTAAGCACGTTGGCATGTATGCAATACATCATCCCACTAACACCAATCATCCTGTAGTTCCCAGGATTTGACACCGCTCCTTTTTTATGAAGGGGATCAGTCTTGCTACTTTCCATATGCAAGGATCCTAGCTTCACTCAGAAAAGCCTAAAGCATGGAGAGATTACAGAGGGTACTTGTCTGCTGAAGAGATTCAAGCAAGGCAACGCAGTTAATACCTTCTTTGACATGTGCACTCACCAGGCTGTATCGGCGGTTACCCTTCCTGAAGCATTGCATTGCATCTTTAACAGTGGATGCTGAGAACTGAAGTATAAAGCATAACACTATCACATTTACCATGGCCTCTTGGACCATTTTTCAGAGTGATGCTGTCCTCAAACTTTCTGCGCTTCTTGTGGAAAAGTAAACTTTCCTGACGCTACAACTGGAGTTTTGTGCATGACTTTGCGTGCTTGTTTCATTAGAGTGACAGTGTGATTTTTACAGTTGGCGCTTCTGAACTCAGCTCAAGGCTTTCAGTTGACATTTGCACAAGTTTGGTTTGGTTACAGGCACCTTTTGCTTCAGCTAAGCTGCCCTTGTAGGCAGGTACAGCTATGTAACCCTATCCTATCCTATCCTATCCTAAAGCATACTCGCAATCAGGGGCCGTCGGAATGTAGGAAAGCATTACCGACCCCCTTACCACAGCTTACCACCGCTTACCAGACATGGCTTACCAATTAAGACGGATTGATAATTGAGCTGGTAAGCCATGGCTTACCATTAACCCATGGTAAGCCAAGGATGGTAATGCTTTTTGCTATGATTTTGGGTCCAAATTTATTAAAAAAAGCATTACCAGAGCAGGCTTAACGCCGATTAACTGGAAAGCACAGGCTTACCACAGCTTACTACTAATCCGGCTGTTAAGGCTGGGTTGAAGCCTTTCCACCAGCTTACCAGAAAGCTGGTACCGGTAAGCTTTGTATTTATGGCTTACTCCCTACTGTGCTGCTGTGCATTACTGTGCTGCTGGAAACGCGAGTGAGTGACCTTACACCCTTGAGTTCTCATCTCTACACGCACAACAAATGCTTTCACAACACAGTGGATTTTGAAGGGCGAAAAGGGCAGGGAGTTGCAATTTATATTCACAACAGTCTACATGACCTTGTCCGTATCTGGAAGGTTTCCGATTCTATCCAAGCTGTTTGGGTACAAATCTGTGGCTCTGTTTTTGGGGTGGAAGGAAAAGTGATTTTGGGAGCAATCTACATCAACCCCCAATCTGGCACTCGGAGCGAGTTCATTATTCGGCAGATGTTCTCTGACTTGCAATTAAAGGTTTCTGAGGCCCAAGCCAACTGCTCTCACTTGTTTTTGATGGGGGATTTTAATGGGCACCTTGACCACCAGCCAGACCCTTTTATTGAGCCTTTTTCTTACTTGCTAGAATCATTCCCGCAGCTCAAAGAGACCCGCGCATGCCAGTGTCACAATTCTCGCCAAAATACAGCAGGAGAGTGTTTGTTGGACATTGCTGTCTTCACGCCACTGATACTTACTACTGGACGAGGTAGAGGAGATGTAGGTCAAACCACTTTCTTTGGCTACAACGCTGCTGCCACTCCAAACGCAACACGGACAGAACACATGGCTATGTCTCCTGACCTATACTCATGCTGCCATGAAATAGAGGTTATATCAAACATTGACCTCATGGATCACAGACCTCTGACGTGCCAGTTCGTTGTGAATGGATTACCACACCTTGACGTGCGCCTTCTCACACATACAATGAAGCAGAGAGATAATGAACTGAGGCTCATCTGGAAAGAGGATTTCTTAAAGAAATACGTGGCCAACCTGATGGAAAATGAGCGTGTCCCTCAGATGTTCAAGGAAGCCATACAAGGTGGCAATCCTGATTCTGCTTACAACTGCTTTATTTCCTTTATCCAACATGCTGCTGAAATGGCTGACATGGTCGCAAAACACAAACCACAAAGAGCACGACTGGGCCTTCCCATGGCACCTTGGTTTGATGGAACATGCAGAGCTTACAAAGCAGAAATACGACGTCATATTAAATACAGGTTACCTGCTGCAGACCTCAAACGTGCTTACAAATCATACTGCAGAACGAGACAGAGAGCTCACCAGAAACAAAAGGCTCAGGAAATTGTTGACCTCATTGATTCACGCAGTGTAGACGCTTACAAAGTGATGAGAGCTTACAAACACAAGCACACAACCCCTATTCCTGCAGACATTTGGACTAAACATCTCCAGCAACACTTTGTTCAAACACAAGAGGATGGTTATACAAGAGACAGCACTCGATCCAGGTTACCCCACAAACACCAAACACTGAGTGACCAGCTTCGATCTAGACTAGCCACGCCATCTGAAATTGCAACACCCCCAGGACCTGGCGAAAGATACAGACAGAGGTCAAACAGGTCAAACACTGCTGAGTCTCCAATACAACCCAGTCTCAATTCTTACAACGTTCCAGATGCAGCAACTTTGACTTCCTACGTGCAGAGAAATATTTCTCGCATGAATGCTGACTCCAGCCCGGGCTTCGATCCATTTTCAACCCCTTTTATCAAACATGCAGAAAGGGAATACACAAATGACCGAGGGAAACGTCAGACAGAGAATGTTTTACTCCCTTTTTTGACAGATTTGTTCCGCTTGCTTTTGTCAGCTGGTGTGCTACCACAAGCTTGGAAAAAAACAAAAATTACCCCTCTTTATAAAAGAGATGCACTGAGCGATCCAAAAAATTACAGAATGCTTGCCATCAATGGCTGTGTATACAGGCTTTATGCCAATGTTGTGCGTGATCTTTTGACAGAGTGGGCCCTTACTGAAGGCCAAATTCCTGACACGCAATTTGGTTTCTGCCCAACAAGAAACACCAATCAACCCCTCTTTGTTTTGCGACATGCCCTTTCAACAGCCAAGTTAACAAAGAAAAAACTGTTCACAGTATTTCTGGACCTCCAAGCTGCCTATGACAATGTCCAGAGGAAGCGAATGTGGGAACACTTGCAGAGAATGAACACACCTGGATACTTATTACAAGCCATCATGGCCATGTACCAAGGGGGGGTATACGTTCTTGTTGATGGAGACAAAAAGTCAGGTGAAGTGGCCCCAAACAAGGGATTGAAACAAGGGTGCCCACTGAGCCCTCTTTTATACACCCTCTATACCAATGACATGGACCGTTTTTTAGATTCTGGACGAGGGGCTGTTACAGCCACAGAAACAACCAAGGTGTCCCATTGTGATTATGCAGATGACACGATGGTTCTTGCAAACTCTGCAGAAAACCTGCAATTCCAGCTTAATAGGTTCCATGAGTATGCGCGCCACAAAGAGCTGACACTCAATACAAACAAGACGAAGGTCATGGTTTTTTTCAGCGCAGATTCTACGCAACTGCCTACTTTTGAGTACAATGGCACAGCCCTTGAGGTTGTTACAGAATTAAAATACCTTGGAGTTCTACTGAGACGTGATGGCAAAATGAATGCTGCTACAAGCCAAATGGCACGTAACTTTATGGGAGGCATTGCCAGAGTACAAAAGGCTGGCGCTGAACTTGGTATCTTGAATAGGAAACATGCCATGCTTTGGCTCTTTCAAGTCTTTGCACTCACAGCAGGTTTATACGGATGCCAAATATGGGCTACAGACAAACTTTCTTTCGAGTCATCAGCGAAAACTAAAGCACATGTCTATCATACAGGCTTCCTCAAGTCTCTTTTGGGTGTTAAGAGAGCAACAGAAACGCACTGCTTACTTCGAGAGACGGGACAGATGCCCCTTTATTTTTACTGGTTCAGGTGTATCATGAGATTCTGGAACTCTCTTCTCAGTACAAGCAATGCCCTTTTGAGCCAAGTTGCGCAAGCAGACCTACGACTTGCTGATAAAAAGGGCAGTTGGACTCACCAGGTTCTGACAGCCTTGAATGACGTGCCTCATGCTCAACAGTTTGCTGCTGCTATACGCACCAGAGCCAAGGTTAACATGAACGACTTGGAGGGTGTTCTTCGTGAGCATATTATCCATGATTGGAGGAGTCTGGACAGTCTGACTCCACAAGAGGCCCATGCTTCCAGTAGAATCATGAGGACGTACCACACACACTTTGGCATTCCATTGGGCTCTATACCAGGCTGGTGGGATGAAAAGAAGAGAAACAAAAAGCCATTGCTACCTCTCTACCTACGACAAGATATTCCTCATAAATTATTTCGCAGTATATCATGCTTACGCCTTTCCGGTCACAACCTTCGAGTAGAAACCCAACGGCATCATGGAAATAGGTGCCCATACGAGCTTAGAATTTGCAATAAATGCGACTGGCACACTGTACAAGACGAAGAGCATGTTATCCTGGATTGCCCATCCCAGGATTTAACAGAACTGCGCACTCAGTTCCAGCATCTGTTTAGCTCTGCACCCCCAAGCAGTGCATCACGCCTTAGAGACTTCATGAATCAGGCTGATGCCCTAGGATTAGCCAAGTTCGTGTCTGCTTGCCTGAAATGCTGTGACTGAGCTTCTAGCTCATTTTGCTTTTTAGTTTGGACTGGTTTGGTTGCAGGCACGTTTTGCTTCAGCTAAGCTGCCCCCGCAGGCAGGTACAGCTATGTAACCCTTCCCTTCCCTTCCCTTACCAGAAAGCTGGTACCGGTAAGCTTTGTATTCATGGCTTACTCCCTAGCTTACTAGAAAGCTATCCCAGTAATGCTTTTTTCTATAGTTTCACTGCTTACCGACTAAGCAAGCCTGGTAAGCCTGGTGCTGTGCTTTCCAATTGGCTTATCAGAAAGCTGGTACCGGTAAGCTTTGTGTTTATGGCTTACTCCCTAGCTTACCAAAAAGCTATCTCAGTAATGCTTTTTTCTAAAGTTTCACTGATTTCCGATTAAGCATGCCTGGTAAGCCTGGCGCTGTGCTTTCCAATTGGCTTATCAGTGACCTTGGTCTATTGTTCTTGGCTTACTGGAAAGCCATTTTGGTAATGCTTGCAAGTATTGAGGTGCATTAATTTCTGATTAAGCAAGCCTGGTAATCCTGACGTCGTGTTTTCCACCTGCCATTTTCCCAGGGGTCCGCAGGTGTGGACGCCTCCACGGCCCCCGCGGGATGCATCCTGTGTATTCAAACACACTTCGTTTTAGTTGCAAAATCGCCAAGTGCTGAAGTTGTATCTGCTCCCACAAGGTTGACCCGCCATGCAAGCGCGCCCTTCGCACGCGCACACCTGCAGCAACGAACACAGCATGCTTAATCCTCGATTGTGTGAGCTGCAGCGTAGACAAAGGGAGAGAGGAGCGAGTGGTGGTAATCATCGGTGGGGATTGCTTCTCCTGCTCAGCCTCCTCTTTTCCCTGCACGCACATGCACAGCATCAGTAGATGTAAGTGGTGCATACTCTATCATGCTCAGTGCCCATCTGTGCAAGGAGCATCCTGTGGAGGGCAGGGAGGGGCATCATGCACATGCTGCAGTCATGCAGTTACCAATGCTACACAGTGGTGGAGCTGGCCAGCACCATATGTAGCTGCTCCAGCTGTGCCTTGGTTCCAGCGGGTGACAGGACTGAGGAGAGGGAGGAGCGGAGAGGGAGTTTTGGGACAGCCAAACATCTGCAGAAGGGTCAATCACAAAGCAGCGCTAATATTGGCCTGGATACTATTTTAAAAATTGTACATTCTAGTCACTAGACGCACTTGAAATCGCGAGCTTCATAAAAAGCCGCTAAGTGCTGCACACCGAAATTCCAGCGAGAAGTGCTCTTCCTTCACACATCCACCAGAGCCTTTCCTGCATTTTTCTTTAACCTGTCAGGTTGGTATGGCCAGCAACTCACTGGGGGGAGAGCCTGGGCTTTCAAACAACCACCCTCATCATCACAAGGCTTATCAGTGGCTTCCTAT
The DNA here is from genome assembly GCA_914767535.2 of Dunaliella primolecta. NCBI lineage: Eukaryota > Viridiplantae > Chlorophyta > Chlorophyceae > Chlamydomonadales > Dunaliellaceae > Dunaliella > Dunaliella primolecta. Next base: position 873,334 of record OU611760.1, on the reverse strand, counting down.
GGCTTACCTGGTGCATTACTATGTTTGCAAGCACGCAGGCTTACCGGGTGCATTACTATGAAGCAGGTCACCCATGCTGCATTCATAGAGCATTACCAGGCTTATCAGTGGCTTTCCATGGCTTACCAATCTGCAAGCACGCAGGCTTACCGGGTGCATTACTATGAAGCAGGTCACCCATGCTGCATTCATAGAGCATTACCAGGCTTATCAATGGCTTTCCTTGGCTTACTGACAATTTGAATAGCATTTATGTGAAAAGCATTACCAGGCTTGCCATAGGCTTACTACGCTTACCAAATTGGTAAGGGTTTACAAGGGTTTACAATGGCGGCCTACAGCCCGAGACTCTGGCTGATGGCAGCTGGTGAAACAAGCTCAACCAGTATCAAAAATTGAGACCAAGTCTGACACAAATCTAAGAAGTCTGTATGAGTCTTGGTTTATGAAAGCACTGATTTCAGAATCAGTGATAGTATGATGGCAAGCCAAGAATGGAATAAAGTCAGCGTTTGAAGGCGGAGCAAACACACGCAAAGTCTTCAACATCTCCTCAAAAAGGTCCTTGTATCTCGTGCGTAGCTCGCGCACCTCAGTACATTTGCAAAAGAAAAGCACATGTTTTTCATCCTGGACTTCCCCACACTCACACTTATCACAGATACTTGAACCCCCAAGCCATTTAGCAGACTCCACTCTCAAGTGATGAGCACGCAATCTAAATCTGCTAATGTTTCTCAAAACATGCTTGTCCAAATCCTTGAACAGATACGAGGGGATACAAAAAGGAGCACCTCTGGGACCACTCTCAGAATTCCCACACCACTTATGGTACGTCACTACCTTCTTGTTAACTGCACGAGGACAAAAAACATCGGCCCCTCTCCACACTTTCTGCTGTCTGTATCGCAAATCACCAATGAACTCTTGCATGGGGATTTTCTCAGCTCTCAGCATGTTCTGTTTGAACGAATCACCATTCCGCATCCCACCAAAAGCATTAGAGACTTCAGCAGCCCAGCAAGAGGAATCAAAAGAAGCCAGACTTAAATCAGCCCTCAGCACACGACGCAAGACTTCACTATTGGAGTCAAGCATGCTATTAAAAAACTTGATGGAGGCACGGAACCAGAAGAACTGCAGAGGCTCCTGGCCACACTCTCTCAACACCGGCCAATTTGTAGTACTGTTCTTTACTCCAAGAATGCGCCTCAAGGAACACAGATGTCTTTTCTGCAATTGACTATCAAACTCACTGCCTTCTCTCAAGTAATGAGTTCCCCACACCTGGCACGCATACATCCCAGCAGGAATGCCATACACCTTAGACAACCAGAGCATAGCATGAGGCCTGTTTTTCAGGTCATGACCCTTGGCAAACTCCGAGATCCTTCTCTGTGCAGCCATATAAGGCCGCACCGCATGCTCCTCAGCTACCTTTAAATCCATCTTTTTATCCAACAGCACTCCCAAATATTTGAACCTGTCCTTCTCTGGAAGGACCACTCCATCATACGTAAAAGGATTCTGCAGAGGAGAGACAGACGTACTGTTGAAGTGCACCACCTCAGACTTAGCTGTGTTTACAGTCAACCCTTTTCTCTGGGCATACACACGGAGTCTGTCCAGCATCTTCTGCATTTCACCAGGGTCATTCGTAGTTAATCCAAGGTCATCAGCGTACATCATGTGGGACACACCATTCACTCTATCACCAGTCACAGCACCCTCAATGCCCTCACTTATCTCTCTGCCCATATCATTGATGTACAGAGAGAAAAGAAGGGGGGACAAAGGACAACCTTGCTTAACACCGTTCGATGGCTGCACGCGCGCCCTTTTCTCACCATCCATTAGAATGTACTCATCATTATCATACATATCTCTGATCACACTGAGCAGAGGAGTCGGCATTGCATTGCGCTGCAAGTGAGACCAAAGCTGCTGTCTGGGCACGGTGTCATAAGCTTGAGAAAAGTCAATGAAAGCAACGTGCAATCTGGAAGAATTCCGTGGCTTCAATTTTTTCGCAGCATGCTTGAGGTGCCTCAGAATGAACAGAGGATGCAGAGTGCTCCTTCCTGGAAAGAAGCCAAACTGCGTGTCCGGAATCTTTCCCTTTTTCATACACCAATCTGTCACCAGATTTTTCAGCACATTAGCATAAATCCTATACATTACACCGCTAACCGCAATCATCCTATAATTCCCAGGTTTCAGCACTTCCCCTTTTTTGTGAATGGGGCTCAACTTGGCAACCTTCCAGCACGCAGGCACTTTACTTTCAGTCAGCAACACTTTAAAAAGACGAGCCAACAGAGGTACCAGCACATTTACTTGTTTGGTTTTATTCCCACACTGCACTGGCAAGCACGCATGCTTAAGAAAAGGAATCGGGATCGCATCAAAGCCTGAAGAGGCACCAACATTCAACTTCTGAAATTCACTACCCAACATACCTTCTAACACAAATACATCAGGGATCTCAAACTCATCTGGCTCCGGAGCCCACCCAGACTGCGCGCCCCGCCTGAGAAGGACCTCAGGTGGAAGGTTGCGCCGGCCCAGTGGCACAGCCATATCCCTCGCAGATGGGCGAGACTCTTCAAATGTCCTCTTTGCTCTGAAGTGTTTGTGAAGGTGATCATGCCAAGCTGGAGCAGGCACAGGGGTTGTGTGAGGCTTGGTGTGCTTTTTTAGTAAAGCGTGCACTGCCGGATCCTTCCGAAATAGCCTATCCAAAAACAAATTCCGCAACTGTCTCGCGTGCCTTCGCTTCATCCTACGATTGCACCTCATACTTTCCCTCTTGAGAAATCTGCAAGCATGCCTGGCTTCACCATGCTTCACTGCCTCAATGAAAGCCCTACGCTTCTCCCAACATTCTTCATTGAACCACACAGGGTTTAGAGGACCCTTCCTATTACGCTCACGTTTAAAAACACACTTTGCTCGGCCTGACATGCCCACAGCTCTACTGCTCGCTGCCTGGATGATCAAAGAACGCACACAAAACGCCAATTTATCTACATCCCCAGACCTCTCTGCCTCATCAAATTGAGCCAGCATTTCAGCATTGTCCCGAATGTGCTCAGCGTAAACTTGGGCCTTATCCTGCTGCCAACGCAACACTAACTTGTTGATACACTCTCCAGCTTTGCACACATGGTGTGGAGCATTCACACCTTCTCCACCCTCATCAGTCACTCTAAACACAGTGCTCAAGCCTGCGTGATCTGAGGCACGCGTTTCTTTCATCTCAAAACATTGTACGATTTTGAGCAGAGCCGGAGACAACAACACATGGTCTGGCCTACTTCTCTTATCACCAAAA
>OU611760.1:807500-865000 GCA_914767535.2 Dunaliella primolecta | reverse complement strand
CCACGCACGCGCGTGCGTGTTTGAGTGTGTGTGTGTGTGTGTGTGCGCGCGCGCTGCAATAGTGTACTTGCAGAATCAATAGTTTTTGAAAAAGGTGTGTAGAGATTTGTAAGTTGTGACATCACATGGAATCCGCCTTTTAAGCTGTGAGAAACATGTTATGCGTTAGCTTTGGTCAGTTATCCCAAGGCTCTTCTGTGAAATGGGTGCCCATCCATTGGAAGTTTAAATATGCTCACGGCTCCTCTGTGCTTTGTTTGCTGTAGAAAATGATGACTCCTCTGGAGTGGGAACCAAGGCCGAGCATGCGCAAGAAGGTGTGTTTGGACTCTGGTTGGCTGCTTGTGGATGTGAGGAGCTATTGGTGCGACCCCAAGTTTCACATTTATGCAAAATGAGGAAGAATTTGCCTTCAAGGACGCTAGCCGAGCTATTTTTTTCTGAAGGTTATTTATTCCTAGCATGTGTGTGTGTGTGTGTGTGTGTGTGTGTGAAGTTCCACGCTTGCCGGAAGACATGCTTGAGACATGTGCTGGGGTTTACAAGTCGTGTGAAGTGACAGAAAAGGCTTTCTGTTCAAGGCAGTTGCAATGTTTGTATGCTTCATGCCATAACTGTTCCATTGTAGGGAGGGTGTCGCTCTCAACAATAACACATTTCCTCAGAGTTGAATTCTTTGTTTGTTTGCTCCAGAAGAAAACTCCAACTCTGAAGTGTTGTCACAGCTCAAGCGCCTACAAACAGGTGAGCATTGTTCTCAGGCTGCTTGTGTGTGAGCTTCTGCTGGGCATCCCCTCTGTTCCAATCCCTTCCTTGGGAGCACACGTGTGTTTCATGAACTGAAACTGTGTCGTCGATGCTATCATGACCGAGGATGTGCGTGTGTATGTGCCTGCGTGCCTGCCTGCGTGGGTGTGTGCATATGTGCACGTGCAAGTGTGTGTATTTGTGCGTGTGTGCGCGCGTGCGCATGCGTGCCTGTGTGTACGTGTAGGAAGTATTTGTCCCATTTTTGGGCTTTTAGTTCTGCTGTTATATGATGGTCAAGACCTTCTTTTCCTGAATCAAGGAAGATACAGTGTTTGGTGTGTTTCGCCAGAACTTTCTTTTCCGCAGGAAAGGCGCCTCTCTGTGGACAACCTCCCAAATTTTCTTTCTTTGCTTGTTTGATCCAGGTGACAACTCCACTCCTGAACTGGAGTTAGAACCCAAGCGCCTCCAACAAGGTCAGTATTAATTGCAGCCTGCTTTTTCGTGTTGGTGAGACCTCCTGCTCAATCCCTTGCTGTGGACGCAAATGTGTGCATCTCGTGAACTTGAGCTTTTTTGCCTCTGCTGCTGAGGACAAGGATGTGTGTGTGTGTGTGCATGTGCATATGCGTGTGCGTGTACATGTAGATGTGTGTGTGTGTACATCCTAACCACGTTTATGTGTGGAGAGGACTGCAAGTTTCATGGTCTGGTGGATACGCCTTATCTAAGGAGGTTCAATCGGCTCAGGAAACAGCCGTCAGCCGTCTTCTGCGTATAGGGCAGGTGCCTTTTGCTCATTTCCTCAGAGATTCTCTCTTTGATGGTTTGCTCCAGGAGACGACTCGACCTCTGAAATGGGGGCTCAACTTAGGCGCCTACAAAAAGGTGAACATTGCTTAAAGGCTGCTTTTGTGCGCATCCTTCGAGATTAGCCTCCTGCGTCAATCCCTTGCTAAAGAAGCACTAGTGTGCACTTTTTCGGAATTCAGGCTGTGTTATCCGTGCTGTGTCCATAACCATTTTCCTCCCACAAGGCTCTCACAAAATCTGGAAACTGGTGCATTTTGTGACGCTGATTACAGCCTCACATGACATTTCAATGACCGCAATAATCATTGTATTACAACTAAAGTAATTGTTGTCCAAATGAATGTTATGTCTGTCTGCACCGCCTCAATACACGCTTGGGGCAGGTACAGATCAAAATGCCATGAACTATGCATACACACAGTGAGGCACGTTAACCAACAGCAACTTAGCCATGGTCTGCTGTCCATGCAAAATCTCCTCTCCTGTTTAAATATTAGCATTTTTATTCCTTCACAATGTGCCAATGAATTTCCTTTACAGTCCCAAGTGTGAAATTAACAGTGGGGCTCACTTGATGGCCCAGGGGGGGGGGGGGGCAGATCAAGGTGATGGTGATGTAGCAGCGGTCCTGTGTTGAGTGGTTGAAATGCCTAGATGTTCTCCCTTCTGAAAGCAGTAGGGACTTCCTTGTTGGTTTGAGTGCAGCAAGATCCAAATGCCGGAAGGTGCTCAGAAAGAGCTTTCCCTGTGGCTCTGTGCTGCTCTTGCTTGCTGAGACCATAAGGCTGATCCTGCCATGGTAGTTCAGACAAGTTAACTCCATGTTAACAGCTGCTCTAAGCGCCAAGATAAGGAGGCTACTTCTGCCGAGGCAACAACATTGCTCCTGCCATGAAGTTAGGCAGCTTCTGTAAGGCAATAAGGGTGCTGGCCAAGGCATCAGGGGCACTTTGCCAAGGCAATGAGGGTGCATGTTATCTTCACATGGCTGCTCCTCTAGCCTGCCTGGGTTACTGCTTGCTCGTATCACCAGGGTGTGTGTGTGCTTGTGCTGGTACTGAGGGTGTGAGCAGGCTTCTTGTGCAGGCATGGGCTTTGCAAGTTATGCAAAAAACAGCCATGAGTCGAGATGCTTGACTGCTAGGGTGGCATGCAGGTACACAGGGGAGTGTACAGGCACCAAAGGTGGCTTGCAGGCATGTATAATGGTGCTGGGGGTGTGCACAGGCTCCTTGTGTGCAGGCACGAGGGGGGGGGTGCACAGGCTCCTCTTGTGCAGGCACAGTTCTGTGTGTGTGTTTGTGTGTGTGCGTGTGCGTGTGTGTGTATGTGTGCAGGCACAAAGGTTGGTGTGCAGGCTTCTTTTGTGCAAGGAAAAAGCAGGCACCAGCAGGCTGAGGGTGGTGCGCAGGCCCCTTGTGTGCAGACAAAAAGCAGGCACAGGTTGACAGAGGGTGGTGCACAGGTGTGCAGGCATGTATGATGGCAGGGAGGGTGGTGCGCAGGTGCTTAAGGTGGTATGCAGGCTTCTTGCGTGCAGGCACTTGTGGGCAAAGGGTGGTGCGCAGGCTCCTTGTGGGCAGGCATGTATGATGGCAGGGAGGGTGGTGCGCAGGTCTGCAGGCATGTATAGTGAAGTGGAGGATGTAGCGGAGGTGTGCAGGCATGTGTGATGGCGCGGAGGGTGATGCGCAGGTGTGCAGGCATGTATGATAACGGAATTTTGAGGGTTTGGCATTTGCAGTCATGGCACCCGGTTCGTATTTAGTTCGGTCAATGGAGTTGTTTGGAACACTCCAAGTGACCTTTTTGTTTCAGCAGCAGCTTGCCAGACCAAACCGTCTTTCACCGGTTAGACAGTTTGGAATTTGGAAAATACAGTAAAGAAGCGTAAAGAAGCATAAAACAGTACGGGGCATCCCTTCTAATCATACACCGAGCCGTCAACCGTCGATTCATAGCCCTGAGAAGGTTCCTCTAAAGCTGTACATGACCCCTCCTTGCAGGTTTTGCAATCCACATTTGAGGTGTCATGACGAAAGGGGTCGCAACTTCAGAAAGTGTTTACCTCCCCTCTTGGATTATGGGACTTTCATGATCATGATCCATTCATTCTCCTGCAGGGACAGTGCAAAATGGTGGCGCAACCATGCAGTGATGTTAACAATCTCTCCAATGGAATGGCACGCCTCAGCTGACAAATTTTTTATTGCAATGTTTTTTGCTGCAGAGGACAACATCTTTGATGCGGGGATCTTCCGTACGCTCCTGGAAGATGGTCAGTTTGAGTCAAACTCTGTGTGTTTGTGTGCAGTGTTTTGAAGTTGGGTGTGGGTGAGCGCATGTTCACGTGTGCTTGTAGCTGAAACCAGGACTTGGAGAGAACATGTCAACTTCGTGACAAGAGCACCAATTCTAAATGGGAACTTGTTGCCTCGCTCTTTAGGGCCGCTAGAACTGGCTGTGCAGGTTCATGTGTGTCATGTATGAGGTGCCTTGCACCACCAACAGGTTTGTTGTGCTCTCTGTCAGGTATGCAATTTGCCGGGATTCGTTCACCCGATCCTCCCCCAAGCTTGCTCTTCTCTGGTGGTCTGATGTTGGGCAGCTGGCAGGTCTGGCTCAGCAGACATGATCATTTAAGACATTGATGGCAAACAATCTGAGGTGAATGTCAAGCATTTCGTTGATTGAGGCTCCCAGCTGCTGGCTCAGTGCAGGATGAGTTTCCACCTGCAACCTCCTTTCTCATGGGTTTCCTTTCAGGTTGTAACAGGGCTTCATCATCACCTGTTGCCATCTTCTGTTTCGTTTTGCAGATGGTCCAACCTATCCACCTACCTACCCTCCTCCTCCACCCCCTGCCGACTTGGAGGGCGCTTCCTCACCACCCCCTCCACCCCCTGCCGAGTTGGAGGGCGCTTCCTCACCACCCCCTCCACCCCCTGCCGAGTTGGAGGGCGCTTCCTCACCACCCCCTCCACCCCCCGCCGACTTAGAGGGCGCTTCCTCACCACCTCCTCCACCCCCCGCCGACTTGGAGGGCGCTTCCTCACCACCCCCTCCACCCCCTGCCGGGTTGGAGGGCGCTTCCTCACCACCTCCTCCACCCCCCGCCGACTTGGAGGGCGCTTCCTCACCACCCCCTCCACCCCCTGCCGAGTTGGAGGGCGCTTCCTCACCACCCCCTCCACCCCCTGCTGACTTGGAGGGCGCTTCCTCACCACCCCCTCCACCCCCTGCTGACTTGGAGGGCGCTTCCTCACCACCCCCTCCACCCCCTGCCGACTTGGAGGGCGCTTCCTCACCACCCCCTCCACCCCCTGCCGGGTTGGAGGTGACACCTTCTCCATCTCCTCCCCCCCCTGGACCTCCTTCTCCTCTTCCCCCTCCACCTCCTTCTCCTCTTCCCCCTCCACCTCCTTCTCCTCTTCCCCCTCCACCTCCTTCTCCTCTTCCCCCTCCACCTCCTTCCCCCTTCCCTTCTCCCTCTCCTCCTGCAGACCCTCCTTTCCCCCCTGGAACCACATTCCCTCCCCCCAGTCCAATGCCCCCACCCGTAAGTCTGAGTTCACCGTGTAGCAATATGCTCTGCACTGATGCAAGCAGAAGGGCAGCTTGGAGCGATGTAGGGAATTGGCACCCAGATACATTGCTCACGGCTCAAGAGCACATGAGTTCTCTCTTGGGTTATGAGCTAAGGACCTGGATGTTGACTCCATCAGTCGCTTCAAGCTGCCTCTCTATTTCCATGAGGGCAACATGATCCATGTTGTCCACCATTGGCTCAGTTGAAGGTCACACTGACCTTGAATTGAACACCCTTGCTCACAGGCTTCTGGTGATCTCATGCTGCAAAAAGCTGCATCTGTTGTTATTGATGCCTTCGTGTGCAGCTGATATGCCCTGGTGTGCTGTGCGTTGCTGTTGTCCACAATTAGCTGACTTGCCTACTTCTTGTTCTACGCAGCCTCCCACTCCTATCCAAGAAGTTGCGCCTGTGAGGTATGACGCCAACCTGTACTCCTTCTTTGGCCTGAAAGAGGGTGACCGGAAGTCATACATTGAGGTCAGTATCGTTGAATGGGAAGTGTCTGAAGCAATAGCAATTATCATGACAAATGTGAACCATGAAGCTGTTCAACCTGGCAGGAGCTGGCCGGTCCTTTCGGCTCTCTGTGTCAGAAATGTATAACGTTATGTAAATGTATAGCGGAGCAAACCAGTCATGTTCCTAAGAAAGGGATAGAGGGTCTGGCAAGCAGGCAATGAGAGTCGAAGAGGCCATTCTGAGCCTTTTTTAAGTCTCTTAGGTGAACGGGTCCAGAGGTGGACAGTCCCCTGTATCGCTGGGTTTTCCCTTATCTGGTGTCGTTCTCAAATCTTACCATGCCAACCCTTTTTAGGTGAAGCTGCGTTCATGGGGCGTGAGCCCTTAGGTTTGCCTGTTTCCCAGTAAAGTTCACACCTGCTGCCCTGGCCCATCCAGTGCAGCCCCCGCCCTGAAACTTGGCATGCAGGCCAGGCGTAAAGTTTTAGGAAGCTCTGTAGTGTCAGTGAGGGGCAGGGGAGGCTGTGGTTGGTGAGGTTGAAGGTCTTATCTCTTGGTAGCATGCTTTGGCAGTCCTTGCCGGAGCCACCCCCTGCCCTTAAACTCGGCATACAGCCCAAGCAAACACTTCCATTGGGGCATTCAAGTTTGGGTGTCTTGCAGTGCAGCGGGCAAAAGTTATCGTGAACAATGTCTAAGTAAGAGGAAGCTGACATGTCTTGGACCCACCCTACACCGACAGAAAGAAGATCTCTAATGGTCCAAGGCGCCCGACTTATCTGAAGTGTTATCAGCTTTTACATCCTTTACTTGACCACATTTTTCAATTGAAGGAAGGTATTCGCATAAGAGTGTGATTGAAGATGGATGTAATACCTAGCGAGCACGCCAAATGTAAAAGCAAAGTAGGAGGGGAGGGAGGCAGGGATCCTCACACTAATGGATTCATGACTGTTTCTTATATAAAGCAAAAAGGAATACTTAGGCATCCATATGTCAGCATTCAAAGCAGCACTAAGCAACATTAGTGGGTTGGGGGGGGGACATAAGAAAGTGACATACAGCGTGCATATTGCGAAGGGGGAAGGAAGCAGGTAAAAGTAGCACACTGTACCAACACTCCGTGCCCTGCAATGATATTCAAAAATATATGCGATCATTCGCAATGTTTGAAATAACAAGTTCACCTGCTGCCTACACGTGCTTGCGACGTTAAAAGCGTGTTGCATAGCAGATGTTTGCTATTATATTGTATTGTCGGTGCGCAGAGTGAGGAACTTGTCAATTTTTGCTGCACGCTCCTGGGCTTAGAGTGCTTCCAAATAGTGTGAATGATTTTGCTGTGGATTCAGAAAGTGGTTTTTGCGAGGTCAAAAAAAGAGCGAAAAAGAGTGCCCCAGGGTATTAGGCTAAGGTCGGCGCCATGTGCAGGCTTAGTGACTTGGAACAACACTCGATGGCATAGGCTCACCCAGCGCTCTCCAGCTCATGCATTTGCTGATTCTGGGGCCAGTGGGTGGCCTGGCTGTTGAAGTCCTAAGTGCTGCTCCCACAGCCGCATCCTGAGGCTAAATATTTCATAACTTCCATCTCCTTGCATCATGCTGATATCCTGCATTTTCACATAAAGGAGGTCAATGTTTGACCTCTTCAGCCTCTTCTTTCAGTAGAAGGACCATAAACCACCGAACATTGTTCAACTTGGTGCAGTGGTTGACCTGGATTGCTAGTTTGGTGGTGAAAATTACGGTTCACACCGCGGCCGATGAGGCGGGTGCCCCTGATCTTGGACGATCAAGCTCTAGCGCCTCAGGAGCATCATACAGAATGATGCGTTCAATCTGAGGTGTCCAAGGTTGGGGGCAACCCGTGTACTGAGCAACTCATAAAAAAAAACATGTTTTTTGGGGGGAGTTGTCCACCTCTGGAAATGGTCAACCCTTCTTACTCACCCTTTGAGCCCTTTTGAGGTACATGCTCAAGGGAGTTCCGTGGAGCAGGTTGCACGGTGCAACCTTCCTGTTAGGCCCATCAGTGCCCACACGTTGCAACTATTTGCATCAAGCGCAACTGCTCCTCTGCACATGTCCCCCATGTTGGGCGCCAACCACCATATAACTTGTTGCTTCGGTCACTTACACTCACAGATACTTAACTGAGATTGACATGTGGAACTAGTGGTGTAATGTGCCCCCTTACATGAGATGCTTGGCTGACCTGAGGTCTCGTGGCATTGACACAGGAATTCAAGTGAACTATTTGCACCTTTTCATAAAATGCTTGGCTGACCTTAATCTTGATTGCTTGTACAAATCCTCAGGATCAGCTGTTTGCTGATTGCGCTATTGGAACCTGGGCCTCAAGGCCCGGGGGTTCCCTTAGGACCCAGCAGAATTCTGGTGTGGCAAACGCACACAAGGCCACTTTGGGCTGGACGACCCCCAACCGACTTTTATCATCGTAAAAATTTGTTCAGAATCCGGAATTTGTGGTCCCAAACCATCGTCAGCCACCTCTGCTCATAAAAACCGGATGGAACAGTTGCATTTTTTGCGGAGGCTCCAATTCGCACGGTTTAGTATGGACCTGCGGAGCGATCTATGTCTGGAGCGGAAGCCGGATTTCGTGAGCTGGGCCATACAAATTTGGCGGAGGGCTTGAGCTATTTCATTTGCATTCATTCATGAGCACTTGTGCGGGCCAGATTGCAGCAGATTGCTCTGCAAGCTGATGGAGCCGAGTATGCGGATGTGGTGTCAGGAGCCTTGGGCACCGTTTTGCTCAGCGCAAAATGCTGAACATGAATATTTAATTTTTATGATCAGCCGTGAGCATTTGGTGCTCCAGGAAATGCGAAGCATTGGAGCTGCAGGGCTGCTGCAACTGCGCGTTGTGCTTTCATAATAATAATAATAATAGATTTGTTATTTCCAGCAGCAGTAAGGGGCCAGGTTCCCGGCGTAGCGCCTGAGCGAAGCATGTATTGCGAAAAGTGCATGTAAGCACTGTAGGACTTGAGTAACCCTCGCACAGCACCGCACGCTGACCCCTAGGGGCGGCTTATGCATCTACTTCTTAATTCCAAGATTCCCCAAAATGCTGCGTAGCACTGCAAATAGAGCAACAGCGTACTACATGCTGATTTCCTTCACAATGCAGGCTAAGGAAGACTGCAGGAACAAGAATGCGGCACTGGTCACCATCCAGGATGGTGATGAGCACCAAGAGTCCCTGCGTACCTTGGTGGAGGACTACTTTGAGACCAACCCCGACTGGAACTTCTTGAAGGTGTGTGTGTGCGCGTGCGTGCGTGCGCGTGTCTGTGTCTGTGTGCAAGCGTGTGTGCGTGTGTAGGGGTGTTTTGTGAAACGATGGCCACACAATGCTGCCATGCAGTCACACTTGTGGAAGTGCTAAACTGCAGTCGCTGCATCAAAATCACACTGTAGCAGCGGCCTTGCTGAGCGCAGCACACCTTTTTTTCTCACAATCTTCCTTTCACACTGTAAGTGTTTCTCATATATTCGTGTCTGATTTTTTTCTTGTGAAGGGATTGCTTTTCCGGAGTCCTAATAGCATGTTGTTACCAGGTTAACAAATCAAATGCTCAAACCAAGTTTGTAATGCATATGTCCATGAAAGACTGCTCAAAAAAGCACGTCAGCACTTCATTATTCTGTAACTGGGCTAATTCAATCATACCTTTTACCATGCAAGCCTTGGTAAACACAATTTGATCATTTGATCAAGCTGCTCAGTCTCCTCTGAAGACGCATGAAAATTGAGCCAAGATCTTGGATTGCCAAGGTCCTTTCCACTTGCGTGTGTACCAGTGATGCTTGAATCACTGCGGCATTGTGCCCAACCGCATTCTCTGTTACTTGATTTGAGCTGGTGCATCGCAAGTGCATTGTTAATGCAGCATTAAGCATTCTTGGGACACACTCACATGCTTTGTGTGAGCAAGCATTTGAGCATGCCCCGAGCGAATGTTGCTGCTGTATGAGCTAGTATGGGGGAGTATGCTCTAGGCTTGCTGCAAAGAGACTAACTACAAGTGTTTAAGCCACAGATGGGTCATCTGTAAGATAATACAAAAGAGCATATTTTAGAATACCGCCAAATGTTAAAAATGTGCTCTTTGGGCGTTGCTTTGCAGGCCCAACCTAACTATGTTTGATTGTTTGTTTACAATTTTGCTGCTTTCCTACGAATTGAACATCACAATCAGCATCCTTGCTTGACTTGGCCTGCTTCCCAGCTTCATTCCCTCTGAGTCCTGCAAGCCTGTGCTTAGCCTCTCTCACACTTCAATTCTCTGTGCTGCTGCATCACCCAACACTCCTGCTCCAAAAGCCACCGTTAGGCACAAGAGCTACCCCTGATCTTGGGTGAACATCTGTGATGGTGATGGCTACCTTTATGCTGTTTAAGGCTTTGTTCCTTCACCCTACGAGCACCCTACAAGAGGTTCTTTGCTGGCCATCGTGTTGACACCATCGCAATTGAAGTCTGAACCTTTCCAATATCTGATCTCTGCCGCATACCTGTTATTCCAATTGAAATTTGATAACTCTCATGTCTCATGCGTGGAAACATGTACGCTTTCCCAAACCTGTGCACGATCCATCCTTGGGTCCAGGTACTCACAACCAAATTGAGGGTGCAGGATGGCATGCTTCCCATGTTAGGTAAAGGCCATTTCTTAGAGGATCTGGCCCTGGCCTAAGATAATAGGAGAATGAGCTCCTTGACGAGCCAAATTGCGGCTTGCAACAAGAACCTGGGTTCACAGCAAACCAATCCAAACCTCCTTCCATGCTCACCCTCGCCTGCTGTGCAGTTCTGGGTGGGGTACAAGACAGATGGAGATGGTGGCCTGGTTGCTGTTGACAGAAAAGACTCCAGTTACGTGGCGGCAAGAATGAAGAATGATTTGTCAAACAGTTGCGTGTTTGGCGACAAAATGCGCTCTATTATGGATCAACCCCTGACTTTGGACTTCGACACCTTTGCCGCGGGTGGATGCGACTCGTTGCGCCCCTACATGTGTGAGGTGTCAGATTGCTCAATCTGCGACACATGCGTGGAGAGTGTGTACGACCAGGTGCGATGAACGTGGGGCACCCTGTGTGGAGGCGCCTGTTATTTTCTGTTGATTGCTGAGTCAGAGAGGCTGCTCCCTATAAGCACTGCTTCCTTGGCTGGTCATTCCTGGTACAGACAGGGGATTTTTGGTGGGTCTCTGCATCTGCATCCTTGTACCTGTGTTGGCTGCTTCCTGGGAGTGCAAAACGTGCTGCATCTCTGGATGATGTCAGCTGCTGCAAATATGACAGCTCCAACTGAAATGTACAGTCCTTTCCCTGCACCTTCACACTCTCCAGTGGTTCCTGCTCCATTTATCGTGTTTGTGGTGCCAATACACCGTACACAGCTTGAGCACTCTGTTGAAACTACGTGTGTGCCTGTGCGCGCTGCAGTTCACTTCCAAAGTGGCTGCCCTGGGCAGTGAGGATCTTACCATCAGCAACATCCTCAATGGCGTCGATGGCTTCCGTGGTTGGAAAGCGCTGTGTGAGGACGTTTTTGAGGCTGACACCTGCGAGGATGTCTCTGTCCTGATAGCAGCATCTGCAACCAACAATGTGAGTGTTGGCATGGCCTTGCACTGGGCAAGCCCAATGCATGCTGCCCTGATGTTGGCCCTGCCTTAGTTGCAGGTGGATTGCTAGGCCTCTTAGCTCATGGATGACTGCATGGCACTCCCATGCAACACAGTTGCTGTAGTGCCCGAATCATGCATGGCCCTCTTGTGCAGCATGGTTCATTCGGCATTTCACTATTTTCTGCAGAAAATAGAATGAGAAACAGTGGAAAAGTGCAGCACATACACCCATGTACACGTATAAATGCATGTGCGGGATCGGCCGACCCTAAACATGATGGCTCCAGCCGTCTGGTTGAGTCTCAGGGACGGAGACCCCTAGCTATCGTTTGTCAGTGAATTCCTGTCTAGTGAGACTTCACCCATGTGCACAGTCTTCAGAGTTGTTAGTCAACTGCTCCTTCCATTGACAGTACGTGAGGGCCGGGTCTGGCTCATAAGCCAACAAGTTGTCACGTCACTGGACTCCTTCAAAACTACCATGCCAGCTGCCTTTCTCCTGAAGGAGTCACACATGTTGGTGCTGCCATGCACATCCATGTGAAGATTTCCTTGTTGCGCCACATTTGCTGTGCTGTCCACTTGTCCAATGTGCAAAGCGGTCCATCCATTGAACAGCAGGTGGCGTACCGCAATGCTGTCGTGTGCTTCAATCCTGCATAGAGGCCATCCCCCTGATGACAAGTCTCCCCGTGTTATGGCTGGTTTTCTCGCAGTTCAACTTTGCAAAGAGGCCTGCCGCCATCTGTGCAGCGATTGGTAGATGTGAAGCCGAGGACGAGTGCAATATTGTCAGCCAGGATGACAGCAATGACGTCAATGACACTCCCCAGCCAATGGATTTTTGGTGAGGTCATGCACTTCACATCTTGCAAGGAAGGCATTCTGCACAATGTACCTGAGCCTTGAGGCGCAAAGAACTTGCTTAGAAATGTCTGCCTCACTTGCCTTGCTCATCCAGTACCTAGTGCCCATGTCGTGCCTGACTGCACCTTGGTTCTATGCAACTGCAATGCGCAGCACGGTTGATGGCACAGTGGGCGCAGATGTTCTGGGCACCAAAAACTTTACTCAAGACCTCGTGGGAAACGAGTGCATCAGTGACGGGGATTGTGGAACTGGCGAGGTAACTTTGCTTCCCACAAACTGCACTTACTGCTGCATTTGGGTGCTCTCTTTTGAGCCTCAGGACAGCTTTTGTCTGTGTGAGCTTAGCGGCTTCTGACCCAGGTCATTATCCTTTGCTGTGGCATCATGCTTGCTTTTCTTTCATTGTTGCCTCCGCTGCTTAGCTTTGCAACACCTCACTCATGCCCACTCATTCTTTCAACTGCTGCTTGCTTTCTCTTCCCCAGTTTTGCAAGACCTCGGACTCTACTGATTCAGCCTTTGCCTGCGATTCCAACACTGGTATTGATGAGAGCCAACCCAAGGTACATCTGGCATTGCGTGTGTGTGCGCGTGTGCGTGCATGTGTGTCCCTGCCTGCTTGCGCAGATCGTTTACAGCATGCAATTTGAGCGGCATCATGAGCGCCTCCCGAAGTGTGCCCACTGACTTTATTTTCCCTGAACATGAGATAAGCACAACATGTGTGTGTGTGTTGTGGTGTGTGCTGTACTGCGGCTTGCTTCCTGACACGCGTCTGCTCTGGAGCTTTTCACATGACCCTTTTGGAAAGGTGACCACCCTTCATCCCCCATTGTAGGGAACTTGCGTCAGCCTGTGCGAGCAGCCAGCTATTGAGGATGCAGAGCAACAAGTTTTGGACCTGTTCCCTGGGAGCGTTATCTGTAATACATCTAACCCGGAACAACAGGGATGTGGTGAAGGTGAGCGTGTTGAAGGGAAGCGAGATGTTCTTAAGTAATAGCTGAAAAGGAAATTTGCTGCAGTGGGCATGTGCCCACAGTGAAAGCTCATCAAGTGGGTGCCTACAGATTTCAATTTAAAAAGCAAATATTCTCGCGCATGTCTCTTCAGCTTCTGCATGTCCACTCCTATCGGGCTCTCCGGTCCTACAGCTGCAGCCTCCCTGATGGATGTTGCCTGTGCATTTTCGCCTGTTTCTTGGTATACTGATGGATGTTGCCCTGTGCATTTCCGCCTAATTCTTGTGACACTTTTCCTGCAACTCCTGATTGGTGTGTCTGCAGGATTTGAGTGCTTGGATGCCCTGCCTGCTTGCCGAACCAACTTCCAGTGTGATGCCACGAGCGGAGAAGCAATTGTGAGTGGGGTCATTGCTCATGTTAATTAGTTTAGGTCAAGTGAGTCGGCACAAGCTGTTGGCCTTGTTGGCGTTCATCCTCCATGCAATTCCAAAAGCCGCCAGGTGTTTGTGCAAGCCTTCGTTGAGCTATGTAAACTGCATCTGTGTGCAGGTTGAATTCGATGATTGCCCTGGCATGTGCTTTAGGGAGGCCAAGGAGTTGGTGTCTGCAGTGTTCTCCGAGGACGGCGGCAGTCTTCGGGTGCGTTGTCGGTTGGAGCTCTCGCTAACAACGTATGGCAGCAAGTTATGGTTGTTTCCACCAAGCCATGATTGTGTAACCAACTCCTCCGCAATCTGTGCAAGTTCCCTTTTCCACATTCTTCCCAGGCTCGTTCTCCATTCAATGCTCTGGCTTTCAACCCCTGATGCCACGAATGCAAGAAACAGCCCTGATCCTCTGTCTCTCTTGCAGGCCAACCTCACCACCAAGGCTCAAGCGTTCAGCGCTCCCTGCAGCCAAGTTTTTGACACTCCAACCAGTAACATTCTGGGGCTTGCTAACTGTCGCGTATTCCCTGAGGTGCGGCTGGCGCTCCCCTTTTTTTTTCTCTCCGGCTTTGCCATGCTCCATACCTTATCTTACAAGCTCTGTGCATACATCTCTGCAAGCAAACGCCATGGCTGCTGTTGCATCTACATTAAGACACGTCTGCTTCATTATGAGGGGAAGCAGGCTAAGAAAAGTCTTTGACGTAACCCTGTGCGTGCAGGCAAGGGAAACCCTGGTCATTGAACTAGGGGGTGATGCCACAGTCGATACAACAAGTACTCTGCAGCTCAGAAGCTCTGCTGATGAGACCCCCTTGAGGGACTTCCTGCAAGGAAACAATTATTCTACCCCAGACGGTGAGTCCTCTGTTTAGGGTAGGACTTAGGTGAGGAGGGTTCCCCAACTAGGAAGGGTTCCCCGACTAGCAAGCTAGCAAAAGGGTCCCACCAGAGTGCACGCAGCCTTTTAGCTGGCGCAGACTTTTCTTTTTCTTTTCACTTTCCAAGGCAGGCCTGCAGCACCGCACCTTCTGCTTGCTTGATGTGTACCATGATGTGTGCCTTACTCACATGTGTGCCTCATGCGTGCTCACTCCCATGTGTGCCTTGATGTGTGCCATTATTGCCCTACTCATATGTGTGCCTCATGTGTGCCTTGATGTGTGCCATGTTTTCCTCATAATGGCTGCTGACTTGAGTCGCCTGAAACACGTGCAGGTGGCGCTCCGGTCGGCCCTCCAGAGGGAGACCTCGTTGCCCCCACGGCTGTGCTCACTGGGCCAGCCACTTTCAGGCAGCCCTGCGGGGATGAAGGCTTTGCCACAATCTATTTAGACAGCAGTGAGAGCAGTGGTGCTTCCGGGCGACCCTTGAGCAGATCATGGAGCTTCAGCAACGATAACGACTGCGTATCCCATGACATTAATGACCAGACGGATCTCCTCTCTGGCCTGCTGAGGACCGCCAATGAGTGAGTCTACCCCTGCTAGTGTCTGCGTGTCTCGGCATGTGCATCACAAAATGAATCAGGACTCACTCTGGTCAGGTGGTCCATTTTTGGCAGTAAGCTGTGATGGTCCTGATGGCCTGCCCATCAGCTAAGTGCGCAAGTCTGACATGCTGCATGGACAATGGGTAGTCAGCATGTGGCCACAGGAACTGTTAACTTTGCACATGCCTACCCCGTTGCTGCAGGCCACACTGCTCCTACTGCCATGGTTGAAATTATTTCATTCCTGCCATTAACAGAGACCCTGTGATGCGCAGACTCATGCTTTATGAGGACTCTAGACTCACCATAAGCTGTTTTCCGTTCTCAGCTCCCACCTCCGCAAAGGGCATGAAACAAAAGGGAGGGTCACATTTTATGGAAGATAGATGGATGGGAAGGGACCATTTTTGGTTACTGACATCTGCCTGTCAGGCATGCATCATGCATCCCACGTTTGTTCTGAGGACGAGTGACACTGTGACAGCAATGCTTGCCTGAGTCGAGTGTGGAAGTAACATGCCTCTCATAGTAACCTCTTACCCTCGTGGATTTATGGAACAGAGGGGATGGCCTAACAACACTGAGGATGGAGGACGAGACCCTTCAAGGCATGGAAGAAGGGGTGCACTGCATTACGCTGTCAGTCACCAATTTCTTGGGCGCCTCCAGCGAACCAACAGTAATTAGGATTGAAAAGCTGGTGAGTTGTTTCTTCAGTGTGTCCACTTACTTGCTGCTGTGCACTGTTTCTAGGCATGCCTTCTTTTGGCTTTGGCTGTAGATCTGAAGCACATGGCTTTGTGCGCTAAGATGCACTCATTTCCTGTTGTTTGGAGGTGTGTCTTGTGAGTGCAAGGATGTCTGTGTGTTGTGTGGGTGGTGTGGGTGGGTGAGGGGGGGGGGGGGTGAGGGCACACGCGTGCCCTGTCTCTTCAAGCTCTTAAAGCCTGAAGTGTTTGGAATGTGTGTTGCTGGCTGACTTTAGCTGACTGACACGGAAGGCCTGTAATGAACCCATAGGCCCATACTGCCATTCTTTTTGTGCCATTTCCGCATACGCAGCAACGGCAACCTCCAATGGTTGACTTGGTTACTGGAACAGAACTGCGCGTGCTTTGTTATGCATATGTGTTGCAACTTAATATCAATAGCAACTTGAGGAATGAGTGGCAAATTAGGCTGTTCCATGATGTATATTGTGGTGTGCAGGTGGACGGTATCCCACCTCCCACTGTTCAAATCTTGGCCCCATCAAGCACGACCATTGGAGCTGGTGTTACACTGTCAGCAACTGTGGACACATCCTCCGTTTGCCCAGGCGAGAAGGTGGGCAGGCTGTTGTACTGACACCCAGCAATGATAGTAGCCTTAACGTCACAGTAAAATCACAGGCCATGGCAGTTGCAGCTTTGAGAGGTCTCCGATGAAGCCCCTGTGCATACATTTCTATTTTGACCACGTAACAGGCTGTATGCTGCTTAGGGACCTCCTTGGTTCTGCCCCAAATACATTACTTAGCTGCCCCTCTTGAATCTTTTCACAGGCTGAGTACCAGTGGAAGTGCACGTCAGCTGGCTGCCCCCTGCTGGGTGGCCCGGATGTTGCAGACCAGTTTGTATCCAAAGTCACCAATGTGCTAACACCATCGGACCTGGTGGGCCGCGTCACTCCTGGCGCCGTGCTACAGTTCGAGCTGTCAGCCAGGATGAAGAGAGGAAATGATTTTTCCGATGTAGAGTCTGTGTCCAAGGTGCGTACTTGAATCCATCCTTGGGCCTTTACCAAACATACAAGTCTGGACCCTGCGCACTGGTGGGTGCAGCATAGTTAGCGTATTCCCAGGGAATAGGCCAAGGGTTTAGCTTTTTGCACCTGTTCACTTGCGTTTGCATCGTCTATGTTGAAGGCACGTAACCCTCCTGTGCTCGTTTTACGCACCGGTGAATCTTCCTCATTTGTCTTTCACTGCTTCTCTTTTTCTTGTGCTCTCATGCTTTCTCCACGACACCCCCTTCCTCTCTATGGAACCCCCCCCAAAACCACCTCGGGTGTGGGTGTGGGTGGGCGTTGCGTGTACCGTGCATAAATAACGTTTTTTGCCCTGTGCGGTGACTGCGTGCACATAAATATATATCTATTTCAAAGGGTGCGCGGTTGTGTAAATTAACATTCCGGACAGCAAGCGGGTATGAGTGGTCAAGAATGCGCATATGTGTAAAATCCTTAATCCCATGCGCGGTTGTGTAGAATGATTAATTTAAAGCTGTGTGTTGATGCGTGGTTGCAAAACTAATTAATTTTTTTGGGGTGCGCAATGAGTTGATTTCTGCACGGTATGCAACATTAGAACATGGACTTTCTGATGACCTTGTCTTGCAGAGCATCCAGTTTAATGGGGACAGCATCGTGGCTGGGTTCACTCGTGAGAGCCCCTCTGGAGATATTCCCAGGGATGCTGATGAGGCCCTTGTGTTCCATGCAACTGGCTCAGACCCAAGTGACCCAAGCAACTCAGCCCAGCCCATGAGGTTGGTCCATGTATGCAATGGTGGTGTCGGGACTGTCTCAGAGGTGCTGTGTTCACACGGGCGGGGAAGCCTGTTGGTGGCCTTTTTGCCTCGAAATTGCCACCAATTTGCCAACAAGTACAGGTTACAACCCACGGTTCAGTACCCAGCACAGCAATCAGACTCTTTTGACTGACTCCTCTTTATCACTTGTGTACACCTTCTTCATGACAGCATCATTGGTTTTCTTAATTTACCTTAGTGCCCAGCATTTTGCAGTTGAGGATGCTGAGCAAAGTTGTTCCTGCAGAGTTAATTTCCAATGCAGCGTAAGGCAAGCTAAGGTTCCTCTCTCTCTGGATGTGATAATGCCCAGCATCAATGGGTCCTCTGTGTGTTTGCACTAGCGTGTGTGTGTGTCTTGTTGCAGTTGTGGTTGCTGCATACTCCCGCAAGGGTCCATGAAATCCCTACCCTGACACCACTTCTTAACCATGGCTCTTTGGTAATGTCTTTACCTCCAGGTTCTCTTTCAAGTGCGAGCGTCCGGATGGCATCTCTCCCTGCTTCAAAGAAACTGCTGATGGTGGTTTCTACACTGGCTCTGTGATTGATGGCAGAAAGTGGGAGCTTGATATTGGTCAGGTCAGTGTTTTTATTGGCACAATTGTGTGTTTGCCTTCTGTCTTGCTGAAGGCGCGGCAGCAACAACTGTGGTGATGGACGAGCGCACCTTGCACCTCTGTTTCATCCTAAACAAGCTTGACACGCCCAGATGGAGTGGCCCTACAACCCCATTGTTTCCAATCCCGCACAGCCTATGTTAGCTTTGATGTGCCTAATTTGTAGTAAAAAATTGATGCCCTCAGCCAAATGACAAAGGAGCCCTTGTTGTGCCTGCAGTTTGTGGACGATGCCAACAACATCTTCATTATCAGTGTGACAATTAGCAAAGGCACGGGTGAGAACCTGCGCCAAGACACCGCCAGGAGGTTCATCCGACTGCGTGCTACAGATGTGGTGAGCGTGATATCTGAGTATTGGCACCAATGTTGGCTGGAAAGGAGGCACCTTTCATACCGTATTGATGGCGTAATCAACAGTAACTTTTTGCATGCATGGGAATTGAAAAATGGGACAAACGAGAATTTTGTGGACTCAAATCAATTGCGACAGTGTTCATGAAGGGAACATGCTCTGATCATTCAGCTTAATAAGCCTTGCCAAAGCTGAGCCAGGGGACAGGTTCTGAGACGAACGCTACTGACGATGGCGGGCTGTCGGCAAGGCCTTTGTCTTGAAGCACTCAAAGCAGGAAATCTGGGTTATGGCTGCTTGCTAATGACTGTGGTTCAAGTGCACAGAGGCAAACGCGCGATTGCAGGACACATGCAAGCATCACGACACACCTCTGCTGTTTTTGCAGGGCTTCGTGAGTGCCAGGATCGATCAGGACTGTGGGGAGGGTTGCACTGGCACCTCTTCGTCAACAGAGTCAGTGAGTACATCTTTTTGCCTCAAGTTTAATTCATTCAAGGCGCATCTAGGTTATGTGTTGCAAACATGTTGGAGCCCTTGGACATTGGGTTTAGGGGCTGAATGTGTGGGGATTCTGGCTGTTCCGTCCCTGCTTGTGCTCTACGGACCTCCTGACTCGTACCCCCTGTGAACCTCTGCAGCTCTCTTTTGCCGCCATCATCCTTAACACGGATGACCTCGGGGAGGAACCACCAACTTACAGGTGTGTTGCTGGTCTAGCTGCTGTGGAGCATTGATGCTGGCCAAGGACTGTGCAACTTTGCATGAAATGGCAGCTATCATCTGATAAACGTTGCCTGACGTCATCCCTGATCTGTCACCTGACCACTGATGAGCCTGATCACTGAGCGTGGCCTCATCCCTGTTTACATTCCTTAGTTGGACGATGAATGGCAACCCTGTGAGGCAGAGGCACCTGTTGGTGCCTGCCGATGGTGAGGATCCAAATGCACTGGTGAATGCGCCATCGATTACAGTCAACCCCTTTGAAGTTGACAGCGAAACGAGCATCATTCCTAGGTAAGAAATGCTCGCGTTACCTTGGCCCTCTTGTTTGCTTTCAAGATGATGCAAGTAAGTATAGGCTTACTTGCCTCTTCGTCTGCACTGTCTGCCCATCCAAGGTAACGACGATCCTGCTGTACCATCTAGCACCCATCATTCAGCCCATCCAAAACTGTGCGCGTCACTTGTTTTTTCATTTACCCACCTGACCCCAACCACCATACTCTGTGTATGTGTGTGTGTGCATACGTTTGGGCGCATGTGTGTGCGGATGAACCTGTGAGTGCTTGGACGCATGCGCATTCATGAATGTGCCTGCTTGCGTACAAGCATGCATGGATGTTGATCTTCAGCCCCCTAAAATGCTGCATGTTCCTTTGCTTCACCACTCACAGGTCTGGTCAGTTGTCCATCGAGTGCACCATCAATGTTGGTGATGCAAGCGGCGTTGCTACTACCTCGATTGCTCTGGTCGGGTGAGTGTACAGGAGCGAGTGTGATCATCCACAAACCAGCTTAGAAGGGTAGCATGTTGAATTTTTTGTACACTGTTACGATGTTACGATGTTGTACACTGTCAGCTACATAGTAGTCAGGTTGACTTCTCGCAAGCCCTTGAGTGAGCCTCATCTGACATGTGGGGAACAGGCTCTGCAACTTGCCTTTGTTTGGACTCATGACACTGGATGCAAAGTGCAAGGTGTGTGGATGCCCTTTTCTCTCTGCTCGCAGGCCCCCCGTGTGCTCGAGGGACAGCTGCCTTGAGCTGGAGCCGTAAGTGTCCTGTTCTTTGTCGAGCATCACGTGGTTGTGCTGCAATGCTGGTTACGAAGACAAGTACCAATAAGTACGCGTCCATGTTACATGAAGCAAACACACGCAAGAGCCATGCTGTCGCTGTGCGCATAGCGAGTGGCCGGGCCTTGTTGTTGCTTTTGCTACCAGCCTCGATTAAAAACGACGGATGTATGGCCCGCTTAATTACTTGATGATATCCTCCCCTTCTTTTGCTGCAGGCCGACCTCCCAGCTGCCTGAAATCACATTCCGTGCTGAGGCGGCCGGATTTTCGTCACCCAACTCCCTGCTGTTTGAGTTTGGCTTCATGGTCGACAACGAGCTCGAGGTAGGCCCTTACGAGCTTTTTTTGGATGATGGTTTTGAGCTCATCTGGAGTTGTGCGGCAGCTCAGCTGCCTAGTGCTGTTGGTGTGGTAGTAAGGTAGGTAGGTAGGTCGGTATCAGTAGGTAGGCAGCACTAGTAACACTGGCGAAAATGATGTGCAGCAGCTCCTCATTTCCCTGTTGCCCTCAAGTGTTTGTTGCACGCACAACCTTTATGTGTGACGCAGGTGCAACAGTCTGCTGGCCTGGAGCGCGCAGTGACCCTGCGGACGCAGAATGGCGTCAACGAGTACATGGTGTACGTTGCCGCCATCGACTCTGTAACGGGAGGACGCAGCGCACCTGAGACCGCCCTCTTCAACCTCACTGAGTACACACCGGAGGGGGATTCGTGCGAAGCACAGCAGGCAAACTTTGACGAGGCGCTGGAAGGCAAGGCAAATCAGACGGCGGACTTCGATCTCCTGCAAGCGACCGGCGACAACAAAGCTATTTTTGGCGGTGTTAAGGCAGCCAACGGTCTGTCCAACGCCAATGCTAACCCGCCCCCCTTCGACCTCTGCAACAGCGGCGGCCGGCGCAGTTTGCTGGAGGAGGATGAATTTTTTGAGAGGAAGACACTGGAAGGCCTGAACGCCTTGCTGGGCACACTGGTGGATGAGGTGTGTATGCGCTGATCTCATATTTATTCTGCTTGTATGCTGTGCCATCCATGCTTAAAAAGGCCGAGTGCCCACTCCATTTGCCTCCTACCTTTATGGCAGCTGACTGGGTTCACTTAAAACATACATCCATGACCAGTGAGGCCTGCATGCCTGCAGGCAGGCATACAACCTCGGGTCTTCCCCTTGGATAATGTTTAATTTTGAAAATGGCGCCTCTCATGTAATCTGCACCACCTCTGCTCCACTTCATTTGTGAGCTGAAAAGCAAGTATTTTACGCTAACGGATAAACGTGCAAGCCTTTGTGCACCCAATTACAGGGGCCCTTCGTGCTATACAACCCTGTGTATGGAACAACTTGTGTGTGTGCGCGTGCGTGCGTGCGTGTGTGTGTGTGTGTGTGTGTGTGTGTGTGTGTGTGTGTGTGTGTGTGTGTGTGTGTGTGTGTGTGTGTGTGTGTGTGCGTGCGCGTGCGTGCTCCTCCTTGAGGATGACTCTGCACCTGCACTTATTTTTAGGCCAAAAAAAAAACATGTTTGTGAGTGCATGCATGGTATATGCAGTGTGTTTACCTCCATACTTCTGAGGTTGTCCGCTGGCTATAACTGTGCCACCACAGCTGCAAGACAAAATCCATGCTTTCAAATGAGAACATTATCATGAGATACTCAGGCTCGGCAGTGGATGTAGCCTACTCTCACCCGCTCCATTGCCCCCCCAACACGCGCACACACACATGTGCATACATCCGTGCTCGTACAAGAAGGCATATACACGTCATTGTGCATCACACCTGTGGGTGCCCTCACGGTGCCTTTGCTCAAGCATGCCCTCTCTTGCGCTATTGTTGCCCTCAGCAAAATGGAGAGGTGGTTGAAAGGGAGCTGGCGCTCATGCATGCGTCTGCACCCTTCTACAAATGGGTGCACATACGTCGGCGTGCAAACTGGAACTCACTGGTGGGTGCCTTTGCGGTGCCTTTGCTCAAGCATGCCCTCTCTCGCGCTTTTGTTGCCCTCTGCAGGATGGAGAGGTGGTGGGAACGGTTGCCGACGCACTGGGAGCTCTTACATCCATCCAGTCAACTTTTGAGTCGTCAGACCCAACCCTAGACCAGGCCCAAGTGCTGGCCAAGGTGAGACTGCGTGCCTGCACTCAGCAGCATGAGGTAGCATTCCTGTACTCAGGCCAAAGTGCTGGCTAAGGTGAGACTGCATGCTTGTACTCGGGACGCAGGCGTGCTTGTGTTGCTTGAGCACAAGTTGAGGTTGAGCATGCAAGAATGACCTATAAGTGGTCCTGGATTTTTGCTGTAATTATAAAACCATTCCATTTATATATAAAAAATAAACCTATATTATTTAGATTTACAGTAATCCAAAAAAGTTTGCAAAGCTTGCCTTTCTCACTGTGTAACTGTGCTGCCTTGGGGCCAAAAGCATGTGTGCCTTCGTGTAACTATCCTGCAGGGATAAACAAACCTCAGGGGATCGCTATGGGTCCTATGAATTTGATCATCATTTAGATCTAGAGGGATCCAAAACTGCCATGTCAAGGCTTCTGTCTGCTCCCTTGGTCTTTGCTCCGGTGTCCAGGCCGACATGTTATGGAACGTGTGCAGTCTAATCAATGTGACTTCTGCACCTTAATGCATAAGGTGTATGGAGAGGGATGCCACCATGTGAACGCAAGCGGTGTTAAATGATGGAGGATTTTCATGTGCCTCTTACCCACCTTGCTTCAATTTTATCCCCATGCCGACATGGTTGCAAGGAAAAAAAGAAAAAATGCTTTGCTAGGAAACATTTAAACCAAAATGGTGCCGATTGTTTCGCGGTCTAGCCTCTCAGTCAAAAAACTTTGTCTGCTTTGCAATGCAGGTTGTCGACCAAGCCTTGGACATCCTTGCCGACTCTGGGGCAAGTGATATTGGCACAACAACCATTCGTGCAGCGCTGCGCAATGCAGGACAGTAAGTGGCACCATTCCTTCTTAGTCATCTTCGGGTTGGCCTGCCTGGGTGTGATGAGATGCAGCACTCCACAGTTTGCCACCTGTGTATATAAGCGTACATGGAAGTTGTGCTCACGCTTGTACATGTTAAGATGAGATTGGGCATTTTCAATGGCTTAAGATTCATTGTTGAGAACATGTAGGCAGGAAGGAAGTCTGTGCGAGGCCCACCAGGCCTATAATGGAAAGCACTAACAGTAGGCCTTTGCCGTTTGCAGTAGCCCTGCGCAGGAGCTGCTTCCTTCCCCCACAACCAGTCCTGATTTATGATTGTGTTTTTGATTGTGTTTGTATGCAGGGCTGCTGAGAAGCTGAAAGAATGTGAAGGTGCTTCTAACGCTTGTGCTGATGGTGAGTTTTGTTGAGACCTTACTGTATGCGGTTGGGCAGCCAGCATTTGCAGCAGTGTTCTCGTTAGCGGGTAACCAAAGAGGATATGTTTTGATAGCTAGTTTCATGGGAAATTTTTGAACAAGGGACAAAAGCAAACTGGACACGCTCCAGACACATGGATGTGCAACCAATGGGCGCTACCAATTCCATTTGACTGTCGTGTTGCTCCCACAGGACATACTAATTTCATGCCTCCCCCTGGTTCTAGGGTTGCTTACAAAGCATCCAGCAACAGATGCAAGGCATCAAGTTCATCCAAGTTGTGTTTTTTGGCTCTCTACTCCTCTGGCCTGGAGGTGCCTCAAACTCATTGCTGCTGTCACATTGCTGCCGCTGAACAGACCAAGGTACCTTCCGACGTGCCATGAGGCTCATGGACACGCTGCGGGAAGCTGGGACTTTGATGCGTAGGAACGCCCCCTCTGGCAAGACCACTGTTGCCGTCAGCTCGCGTGCTGGCCAGGCTGTGTCACGCAACACCCTTGCTGCCACCAGCACTGCAAACGTGGCGTTCGATGTGGCTGTGATGGGCCGGTGAGTCTTGCGCATTGGCCAGGCTGTGTCAGGAACACCCGTGCTGCCACCAGTATTCTAATGTGGTATTTGATGTGGCTGTGATAAGCGGGTGAGTCTTGCTCTCCTTATCGCAACTCTTTGGTGCAGGCACAGCCAGGTTTGGTTTGTTCTGTGGGCCTTCCATATGTAGCAACCACACAGCCAAACTGTGTGCCTTGCGTACAAAGGCAAAGAAGCAGATGTTTGTCTTTGCATGTAATGCAAGCGGGCCAGGGCATATTCTTGCACTTGAGCATAGCATCCTGGATGCGTGGGCAATGAGCAATGGGCATCCCAGATACACAAGCAATGAGCATCCCAGATGCATGGGGTTTTGTGTCGATTTCTTTGGCAACCCTTGTATGACGCCCTCACTGTGCATAATTACACTGGGCATCCCAGATACACGAGCGATGAGCTTCCCAGATGCATGGGTTTTCGTACCAATTTCATTGGTAACCCTTGTATAACGCCCTCACTTCGCATATTCTTGAATACATGGCTGCATAGAGCTGTCCAAAACCCGTGATGTTTGTTGCTGCGCTTGCAGGGACGACCGCATGCGAGCCGGTGCTGTGATCATCACCCCCACCGACTTTGTGGAATGGTGTAACGGCAACTCTGTGTGCAGTGGAAGGGTGAGCAAATTTCGTGAAGTATAGATGAAGGAATGTCATCCAAGTGGCGCAATACAAAGAGAGCTGTCTTGCTCTTTGTGCGTCTTTGCTCGTCGAGTGTACTGAGTTTGCTGGTACGTCCGGCATACATTCATCCTTGGAAGGCAGGTTGGCATTCCGTGCACTCGACAGTTGCTATGCCCTCTCTGCCTGAGCAAGCTGTGTGCCCTCCTTGCCAGCCCTTCCTTCACAAGGGGGCATAAGTGCATCACGCCCTGTCCTGGGCCATACGTTCAAGGATGGCTGAGCCCTGCCTTGTCAGCCTGCCCACCCTGCGCAAGTGTGCAAATGCTGGGGTGCGCGTTGTGTACGACGTGGATTGCAAACGACAAGGGAGCCTTCTGTCGAGGCACCTAACTGCCATCCTCTCATGTTAATGGTGGAACCCCTCTCCAGAGGAAGCGTCACCACTTCTTGTGTTCATGCTTACCCCCTCTCCAAAAGTAGCACCACCACTTCTTGTGTTCATGCTGACCCTCTCTCCAGAGGAAGCACCATCTCTGTGCTGCCTGTCCTTGCCTGCCTGCACTTGCGCTGTCATCAGCACAGACTGGAGCGCTTCCGGAGCTCCTTGTGCCGCTCACCACCTAGCACTCGTAAAGAACCCTAACCCTAACTGCAGCCATGTAAAGGAGGTAGCCAGCAGCTATACACCATCCGTATGCATATGTCAAGGAGGGACCCAGCAGCCACCCAGCGTTGACATGTACAGAGAGCACCACCTCGGCACAGACTTCCCAATGCCAATGGTGCTCTCGCCTGCTTATGGAGGTTGTAGGGAGGCTTAGGTTAAGGAGGTTGCAGCCGCGCCTGCAGGTCCACGTGTGCCAAGGGCGGCAGCGCCAGCAAATGTGGCGGAAGCAAGCTCCAACCTGACTGTGCCAATGGTGCATGGATGCAGCGACATGTGTCCGCTTGTCCTCGATGGCTTAAGTGTGATTTTCCTCCATACCTGCTGCTCACAGGACCGCCTGACCCTGTACCTGAACTCCATTAGGGATGCTGCCATCTACACGGACGCCACCACAGGGTTCCCCACTGGCATCCCTAGTTTGAACCACTTCAGCGGGGCTGAAAAGGCTCCGGAAGCAGTGTCAGGTGGGCAAGGGGCAGGCAAATTTTGGGCAACAGAGGCAGGCAGAAGATGATGAGGGAATAGACGGAGCACAGGAAGTTTAGTGCGTGCCTACAGACTCTCCAGGCTGCTTCTGCTGGTTGTGCTGGGTGGAGGCGTGTGCGTGGGTGCAGACTGCGACATCAAAGCTGAAGCCTGTGCATGTTACATGTACTTGATGCAGTTTGCCCTTGCAAGGCCAATCTGCTGGTTGCGCGGTTGCAGGCATGGAAGCGCTCGCAGACTGCGATTTCGATGCTGAAGCCTCCTGGTATCAGAAGCGCTTGTGTGGTTTCCTTGTCAAAGCTCTGCTCCCCAGATCCCATCCTGCGCATGACCTCGCTAAAGCGGAGAGTCACAGTTACTGCGTTGCAACCTGACCCATGCCTTGCCCAGCGTGGACGCGCTGCTCCCTTGTTGCTGAACCCCAGCTGTTGGTGACTTCGGGACGCTGTTGCCCAACCCCACCTCGTTGCCTCCTTTGCCTCTGACAGGTGTGTTTGAGGCGCAGTTCGATTTCAAGGATGAAGACGCGCGCCTGTGCTCATCCACAAAGGAGTGCAAGATGAGCCTCACCATCCCCCTGAGCAGCAATCTTCCAAACGACAGGACTGCTGCTTGCGTGCGCCTTGTCCCTGAGGAGGAAGAGGATGGCACTGGTGCCTTCTCTCCAGAGCTGGCTATCCCTGAGGCTGAGGTCTCTGAGGATGGCTTCCAAGCCATCTGCAAGGTCTCGCGCTTGGGCCGATACGTGGTCGTAAGCTACACATTGCCCCCCAGCCCCCCTCCCCCCCCCCGCGGATGAGACGCCCCCACCTCCCCCTGATTCCCTGTCGCCCTCTCCTTCTCCCTCTCCGCCCCCAGATCAGGTCATCGATCCCCCCACAGGCACCCCCTCCCCACCCCCCCCTGGTCCCCCTGCACTGACACCTGTGGATGACCAAGAGTGCACAGGAGCAGCCAACAAGGAACTCTCTGCTACCCTGAGGGTGCGTGTTTGTGGGGCAGCACTGGCTTTGCGTGCATGCAGACATGTTTGCTCTGAGACTGCATGGAACAACACACAAGGGAAAGCGCACCCCGTGTGTGGGTGTGGGTGGGTGGGTGCGTGCCTGTCTGTGTCCTACTCTGAAATGGGTTGCCATGTCTTTCTCAATCTCCTTGACCTCCGCGTCAGCCGTCATGCCTGATTGGTGGCCTTGACCACAGACATAACCCTTGCTTTACTCCATTCTCCATAGCCTTCGATCTACTGCCATCTTGTTGCCCTGGTTTTTCCTTGTGCACCTGGGCCCAACGTTTCTGTTTGTGTGTGTGCATGCCTGCCCCGAGCGTAGTTCAACAAGCCTGTAAACCGGACAATGCTGGCGGGGAGGCTGCAGAGGAACTATGGAACTTTCCTGGGCCTGGTTAACGGCTTAGAGTGCGAGGTTGAGGTGGGTGTTCAGGCTTTCTGTGCTTGCTTGGACACACAGGAAGCAGAGCAATGCTAAGAAAGCACAGCTTGTAACTAGATCGGAGATCGAATTGGATGCACTCTGTGTGCACTTGGTGCACAGGATGCTTAGGGGTTGTTGCAGATGGCGCAGCTCGTGGCATGCACTCGCTAAGATACTTTGTAGATACTGTGCAAGATGCATTACTAGGTCTGCCAAGACCAGATAGGTTTCAGAAGGTCCGCTGTCATCATCAACCTCTGCCAGTTGCAGTCTAAATACACTTTTCATGATGATTAGTTCTCGGCCAATGGAGTTCGCTTGCTGTTTGCCCGTGTCACTCAAACTACTGCCTGCTGTTTGGCATAGGGTGTCGCTGGGACCCGTTGTGTCTCTCATACCTGCTGCTTGCTGCTCATGGGTAGGTAGGGCTAACCAAGCAGACGTCATCTGACCATCTGATTGTGTTGTGTGACGCGAGTACTATTAGTGCTTCGTGCACGCAGGCAGCAGAGCTAGAGTGAGTGTTATATATCCTGAGTGATCAGCTCGTGATGACTGCATTGTTCTCTCAGAGCTGCTTCTTTATGACTTTCTGTTGCTGCTGCATGCAGGTGACTGTGGTAGACCAGGAGGATGGCGGCACAGCACCAAGCGATCAGCACACAAGATACAGGGCAACCGCTGATCTGGGCTCTAAGACACCCGGATCAGCAGTTGTGAGGGCACGGGTAAGTTGGTGCTGCTCAGTGCGCCATCAATCTTAGGATGCGATTATCCTCACGTGTTGTTGGGGGGGGGGGTGCCCGCTGGTGAAATGGCCCCCAAACTTTGTGGGGAGGGAGGAACGCGCGCGCGCGCGCACACGCACGCACACACACACACACACACACACACACACACACACACACTTGCAGAGGGAAGTAAAGACAGTCGCAGACAGAGAACAGTTCAAACCCACCTTTTTGGACAAGGATGTCAATGGCGAGACTGATCCATTGACTGCTTTGGATGGGACCCCTGTCACTGTGAGTGCTGGTCTGGCTTGGCTTGTGGGAGCCCCCTCTTATCCATGCTTGAAAAGGATAAGGAATGTGAAACATGGCTGCGAGGGCTGCAGAGTTGGACCAAAACAGTGCCCACTCAATTGGCTCTGTGGGCTCCGGATTTAGTGTGGAGATTGAGTGTCCCTGCCTTAGAAGTGCTTTCGCTCTCCCATGGTTTTTACGCGCCTGCCTTCTCAGCCCCTGCCTTTGGAGTGCCCTTTCTCCCCCATGCTCATCATTGTTAGCAAATAAGGTGCCTGCAAAGAAGCCGGCACAGTGCCTCGTTGGCAAAAGTATTGAATTGGGTTGTTGTACCTTTGTATGCGCAGGTGGAAGTGGAAGAAGTTTCGGACCCCACAAGTAAGTGAAGCTGGATGAACTCCAGCAGCACGCTGGCCTGAGGCATCTACAAGGCTCTTGTTCCCTTGTTTGCAACTTCCAGTCTACATTTGGCTTGGAATTAGCCTATTCAAATTCCACTAGATCGCCCCCTTGCTGC
Source organism: Dunaliella primolecta (assembly GCA_914767535.2). Taxonomy (NCBI): domain Eukaryota; kingdom Viridiplantae; phylum Chlorophyta; class Chlorophyceae; order Chlamydomonadales; family Dunaliellaceae; genus Dunaliella; species Dunaliella primolecta. The sequence goes on along the minus strand of OU611760.1, from coordinate 835,893 downwards.
TGTTTCTAGCCGGTTGCAAGATTTTGCTTGACCTGCAGCTCAGATTCTCTGCTGACATCTGCATTCTTCCCATCAAGCTCATCTCAAAGCTTCGCTATCAGTGAATCAGTCCTTCCAAGCATGTGTTTTATGACCATCCACTCTCCTGGCCCAACTAATTTTGTGTCTCCTGACCACACCTGCTTGTGCGTTTGTAAGGTTTGCAGATCCTGTACAGTAATGCATGCATGTTGAACAATGTACTTGAGCTAAATGTTTAGCGGTGATTGCTCACCAGATGCAGGACTGATATACACGCTGGGCAACCCTTGAACCGCAACACACCTGAGTCACATGTTTGGCAACCCCAGAAACCATGGAATCACAAGCTGGGAAACTCTGGAGCCATATTACAGCTGAATCACATGCTGCACAACCCTGAAATTGCAACACAGCTGAATCACGCTGGACAAACCTATTTGTGTGTGCGTGACTTTTCTGCAGGTCTTGATGGCTGCTCAGCAGAACCAGGCAAGATCATTGAAGCTACCATTCAGGTGAGCTCAGCCTAGGGTGGGAACTCTCAGCATCCCAGCATTTCAACTCATCAATCGATTATGAAACACTTGTGCTCAAAAACAGATCAGAAGGTGAAATCCATCCGCTGTTATCTCGAGCAGCACGCCTTGTTCCGCATTTATTTTATCATATTGCACGACAAAACTTGACACGCACATGCGCGCACGCACGCACACACAAACAAACAAACAAACCGAGATGAGGCTGCTCAGTTGGTATGCACGTGTTTTATGAGGCCATTCAAGTAATGTACGGTGTGAAACTCACAACCAGCTTTTCAGGCAATGCCGTGGCGTGTGCAGTTCTGTTTATGCTGTCCAGGCACTGTCAGATGAAGTTCCAGACCAACATGTGTGTCCGGGGCAGCATGTAATAAAAGTACAAGCCTGCTTGGATAGGAGTGAACACCGTCAACATGGACCTGCGATTGGATCACCCCGTCTTGGCCAGCAGCACCCCGTCTTAGCCAGCACCCCATCTTACCCAGAGTGCCTCAGGCACTGACAATCCAAGTTCTGCCATCACTCTCTGCTCTTGCAGCTTACACCGGAGGACCCTGAAAACACAGATCCTCTGGGCGAGGAGTTGGCCAAATTAGATCCAGAGGACCGCAACGCCAAGGAGAGTGAGCTGGAGGAGCGCCTGCAGCGTGTGCTGGATAGCCTGCAGAATGTGGTGTTCGATTGCCCTGCCACGGTGAGTTTGGATACGCGTGCAGACGGTGTGGCTGTGGGCAAGTGGGGTGACTGGAGGTCGTGTACATCCCTGTGTAGAGGTAGTGCATTAAAATAGCTGCACTGCCTCAGTGGTCCTACCCAGTCTGAAGTGTGGATTGTGTGTGTGTGTGTGTGTGTGTGTGCGCGCGCGCGCGCGCGCACGTGTGTGTGTGTGCGAGCGCGCGCGCACATGGGTGTGCGTGTTCAGCACCTGTGGAAGACAGCTCAAACGAGAGAGCTCTTGTTTGTTTAAGCTGTCCTTTACATGCCTGGCTGCCTTGCTGCTCCCCGCAGTTCAAGTTCACTGTTGACGTCGTCAGCATTGAGAACCGTCGCAGCCTGCTGAGCGGCAACATCCAGGATCTGCTCGTGAAGGGCCGTGCCCTTGCTGGGCTCAGCCGCCACTTGCTGGAAACAGACGCGGGCAAGCTGACCATCGACATGGGCAACGATGCAAGCAGCGATGAAATCTCAGCTGCAAGGGTGAGCAGGAGCAGGCTGTGTGCAGCTGCATCCAGGGGTTGATTCTGTGCATGCTTGTAAAAAAGAGGGGAATGAATGGCTGCCTTGGCGGTGAGGGGGGTGCTGCTGAGCACAGTTGACAAAATACTGTGCTCATGAGTGCTCATGCGCGCCCACCAATTGTTGTCGTACAGAGAGGTGCAAGAGTAACTGCACCCACTGACGTTTGGTTTTTTGACTGGTTGCCAGTGCCAAGTGGCATTATAGGGCACTTGCATGTTATGTACAGGCGAGAGGGCACGGGCAGCAGATGGCGTCATTTGCATGTGTTGTAAGGTACAGGCAAGAAAGCACGGGCAGCAGGTGGCGTCATTTGCATGTGATGTTATGTTCGGGCAAGAAAACACGGGCAGCAGGTGGCGTCTTTTGCATCTGTTGTTACGTACGAGCAAGAGGGCTCTTGCTGGAGGTGTTGTCATTTGCAGGTGTTCTGATCTGCAAATCTTGTCATATGCAGGTGCGAAAGCACTCGCGGCAGGTGATGTCAAATGCAGGGGAGCAGGCAGGTAGTGCTGCAAAAAGGAACCTGCTGCTGTCCTGGTGCCTGAATGAAATCAATCCGAAAGCAAGCCATTTAGTACCTCTGCTGCATACCATTTGCGGCCGCACCTCAACAGACTTCCCTTCAACCAAGCATTACCAACACGCACCACCTCCGCTGCCTCGCTGTCTGTACAGCTTTCAAAGCAGCCCACGCACAAGGCCTCATTGCTCAGCCTTGCTCTCTGCACGGCCTAGAAATGGCCCAACTACTCCATCCATACACCATTGCGCTCGATCTTCATACTCCCTAAGGAGTCCACACATGTGGCCTCATTGCTCAGCCTTGCTCTCTGCCCAGAAATGGCCCTATTTTGTGCCTCGTTGGGCAGCCTCATTGCGCAGCCTCAGCTGTTGTTACCACGCCTTGCTGGACATGGCCTTGGTATGACCTGGTGGTCCACTGCCTGTGTTTTCTTAGATTTACCCGTGTTACGTCTGAGCAGTGCCTTACCTGTTTTGCGCCCTTCACCCTCTGCAGACGGCCGTCAGGAATGCCAACTTTGGGGATGCCATCGATGACTTCGAGATCAACGGCAAGCAATTCTCTGTGAGTGTCCATCAGGTTCCTTCTGCACGCGTGTTGCATGCACTACGTATTAGTGTCCCAACAGACACAAGAACAGTCAATGAGTTCAACTTGTTTGCATAACCTGCACACAAAATAATGTGTGTGTTTTCACTGCGCACCTTCACTTTTTTTTGCAAAAGAAATGCTTCTACTGACTCTGGTTCTCCTCTTTGCGTTCTTGGCCATGCAGGTCTCGGCTGTTGTGGCTGGAGGTAGGGACTTGAGCAGCAAAAGTGAAGCTTGATATTGGATCCAATCATATGATTAGGGAGAAAGTACCTGCATGGATGAAGGCAGGGAAGAAGAAAAGAGCGGGAGTGTGAAGCTTGATATTGCATTCAATCATATGGTCAGGAAAAAATGCCCATATGGCTGAAGGTAGGGAGGGGTTCAGCAGTGCAAGTGTGAAGCTTGATATTGCATTCAATCATATGATCAGGGGGAAAAGTTCCTGCATGGATGAAGGTAGGGAAGAGGCAAACGGCGGGGGTGTGAATCTGGATGCTGCGTTCAATCATGTGATTGGGAAGAAAGTGCATGTTGTATGAACTTTTAATTCACGCAACAAGCGGCTTCTTGTCTACCCCCTTTGCACCTGCTGCCTTGTGCACACACTCTTGCTGTCTCCAAAACTACAGTGTGTGTCAGTCTCCACAAGTGCTGTCTCCACAAATACATTGTGTGGCCTTGATTAAGAGGCGAGGTGCGCAAATGTACAAACCTTCTTGTTCTGTTGCCTTCCCTGCTGTTTCACCCCGTCATAAATTTCCTTACCTGCTATCTTGTCTAAGCTTACTCCTGGTTTGCTTGCCGTAATGGCTTCATCTCCTGCAGATGTGTCTGATGACGATGATGACAATGACGCAGAGGTGCTTGGACCTGCCATTGCCATCCCGGTAAGTATGACTGAACCTCACAACTTGTCCTGCAACTCGCATTGCCCTTATTGGACCACTTGCATTTTGGGACTGGCAAAACACAACCTCTCACAGTGACCTGACACTTGGTTGCAAACGAGATGTCTCCTTGTCTGAGGATAGGAACATGAAGACGATGAGCATAAACGAGCTGCCTTTCACGTTTCCACTTACATCAAGTTGAAATGGCTGAATGATGCCATCAGTGATGGCTTAAGATATCATCAGCCAGCCAAACGCACTGGCTGTATTAATGAGTGCTCTTGCGTTATGTACAACTGAGACACAGGCAGAGCTTCAAGCCCAATCTGGTAGCTATACATGCACATATCTGCTCCTTACCCTGGGTGGACCTACCTGTGTGCCTGTAGGTGTTCTTCTTCCTCGTGGCCATGGGTGGTTTGGCTTACTTTGTGGTCAGGTACAACAGGAAGGGTGCCAGGTTTTCTGTTGAGGAGAACCAGAACCAGCAGGTGTAGGCTACCATGGAATAAAGAGTTCTGCTGCTACAAAGCTGAGACTGAGACAAGTGTTTGAAGGACTGGACTCCAAGGATAGAAGATCCATATTGGCCCTCATGGCCAATGTGTCTTCCCTTCCTTAATTGATGTAGAGAGAGTTACCTCCACGTACGTAGTTTTCCTTTTTCTTCTTTGGCTGATGTTGCTCAGGTACCTGAGAAAGTTGTTCGTGACCATTATTTACCTCCTGCTGTTGTGTGTGGGCCTGATGTACGTCAGGTTCCACACCTGCTCAATGCCTGCATTCACATGTTGAATGGGTTTATTGTTCTGTAGCACAGGACTCATTTCATACATCTGCATCCACCTAATAATTGCATTAGAGACTTTTATAATATTAATTTCCTTGGCTTGGACTTATACGTGGTGCTTTATTCCTTCTTGTGGCTGAACTGATTTATTTTGGGACATCTCTGGGTGCCTCCACCATTGTAGGGATTGTGTGGAAGGTACACATTAATTTTATTCATTTCATTCATTGATGATTATATTAGGAAGCTCGGCAGTTCAATGGTGTGCATTTCTGGTATCAGGATGGAGGAACACGGTGCCGGAGGTCTTGGATCGCTGCTCATTGTATTTTGATCAATTCTTTGCCAGGTTCTGTGGCTGGAACACACAGAGTTTTGGATGCATGGGATAGGCGCGAGCCTCCACTTTTGACTGCCTGTCATGTTACACAGCCCTGGAACACCAAATCCAGTCGCAACACGCAATCTTGCCAGCAAGTATGAGCAAAAGAAAAGGAAAATTTATGCTTGCCAAAAAGGCCACGTGCATTAAGATTTAGATTTAGATTTACATAGGGGGACCTTCAGCCAGACTGTTCGGCTGATCGGCCTGTGACTGGTCCTCGCCAGCCAACATAATGTCCATAAGCTCAGAAACAAACGAAAAAAGCTTGTTGCCACGTGCATTAAGGAAAGGTTCCCTGACTAGCAAGCTAGAAAGGGTCTCACCAAAAACCATGCTGTCCTCTATATTTTATACAACAATCGAGAATGGTCCTCTATATTTGAGACAGTGTACAAGGTTTTACAAATTAAGAGAGTGTACCCCAGTATGAGCATACGCTGGCAAGGGCATGATTGGGATAGTCATTTCTAGAGGCCAAGTAGTGCCATTCAAAGAAAGGAAAGGGTTGCTGGGTCGGAATGCCATTAGCAGTGCTAACCAAAACCGCGCCAGACCTTCACCTTGTAATGGTTACAATGGGGGATAACATTCAGCCAGGTCGGTGGCTGATCGGCCTGTGACTGGTCCTCGCCAGTCAACATAAAGTCCAGAAGCTCAGAATCGAACGAAAAAAGCTTGTTGTTGTGTTGCAAGAGGAAATCAGAAACATCCTGGACACTGGCTTGTTGGATAGGATAGGATAGGATAGGGTTACATAGCTGTACCTGCCTACAAGGGCAGCTTAGCTGAAGCAAAAGGTGCCTGCAACCAAACCAAACTAAACTTGTGCAACTGTCAACTGAAAGCCTTGAGCTGAGTTCAGAAGCGTCAACTGTAAAAATCACACTCACACTGTCACTCTAATGAAACAAGCACGCAAAGTCATGCTCAAAAAACTCCATAAGGCTGTAGTGTTAGGAATATACACTTTTGTGTTTTCACAAGAAGCACAGAAAGTTTGAGAACAGCACCGCTCTGAAAAAGGCCTAAGAGGCCATAGTAAATGTGTTATGTTCTGCTTTGCACTTCAGTTCTCAGCATCCACTGTTAAAGATGCAATGCAATGCTTCAGGAAGGGTAACCGCCGATACAGCCTGGTGAGTGCACATGTCAAAGAAGGTATCAACTGCGTTGCCTTGCTTGAATCTCTGGCTTGTTGTAAAAATGGTTGCTCCATTGAAAAATCACCAGAGAAACAGTTGAACAGGAAAGGGTTTACAAGGGGTTTACAGTGGTGGCCTACAGCCCGAGACTCTGGCTGATGGCAGCTGGTGAAACAAGCTCAATCAGTATCAAAAATTGAGACCAAGTCTGACACAAATCTAAGAAGTCTGTATAATGGTTACAATGGGGGGTGACCTTCAGCCAGGTCGTTTGGCTGATCGGCTTGTGGCTGGTCTCTGCCAGCCAAAAATAAATCCATAAGCTCAGACACAAAAAGGAAAAGTTTTGCGTTTCGCTGATGAAGGAACTGATAAACAAATTGAGAGCTCACTTGTAGGGGTGTTCACCCCCCGAGGTGACTTTCACCAAATGAGTTCAAAATTTGACACGAAGTGTACATTTGGTAAATATGAAGGGCTGCATACTTGGAATTTCAAAAATCGGCCCAGGGGGTGATCTGGGTGCCCCAGAAATTGACATTTCAGATCAGAAGTGGGGTTTCCTATGCATAATATTTTGTAACTGGTCAGGGAACAGTTCAATTTTTGTCATGTTTGATTCAATGGATGCCTGATGTAATTACCTATCCATTGTTACAATGTTACAATGTTACAATGGGATCTAAGCCTTCAGCCATAAGGTTGGCTGCTCGGCATGAAGTCCTTAGTTGAGCACACACGGGCAACTCAAGCACTGAAAAACTGAAAGTCACAAGAAGACAAAATGAAGTCTAGAAGGACAGCGTATGAGTTCACAGAGGGAACAGTAAAACAAGGAAGTAAGGGAGGAGAAATGGACAGCTCTACTTGAAACCAGAAGGGCTGGCCAGGTTCTGACCAGTATCACAAGAAGACCCAAGAGCTGCATGAACATATGGAGTTTCACAATATGCACTCCTCCTTACAACAGTAGCTAGCTAGCCAGGCACACACCTCAGTCATGTATTTGCTCTCTGTTTCAGATTCCTGGCCGCATCACGCTCCCTCTTCCTGGGCGTGGGTGTATGAGGCAGCGCCCCCTCAAATACAAGGAATGACACCAGCTCCACTGCGTACTTCTGCTGCTCTTCCTCAGAGGCGAAATTGGCAGCGGAGCGCCTGCAGGGCGTCGTCCGGATGTCGTCCACTCCGCGGTGCTGCTTGAAGACTTCCCATTGGCCCGGCTCCATGACAAACGACGGAACCACGACAGGGACCATCTCGCGGGGCGGCCGAGCAGAGGCCAGTGCGCGCTGTGACTGGTGCTCTTGTGGAGCTGGTGCAACAGCATGTACTGGCTGGTGCTCAGGTACCTCGCGAGATGTGCTCCCCTGGGGCTCTCTCTTCCTCTTATTGTCTCCAGAACCCGTCTGAGCTGGTGCCTGAGGCTGGTGCTCCTGAGGAGCAGGTGCCTTGGGCTGGTGCTCAGGGTGTGCTCTGCTGCTGCTGTTTGGCATGGGTTGGCCTGTCTGAGCTGGTGCCTGAGGCTGGTGCTCCTGAGGAGCAGGTGCCTTGGGCTGGTGCTCAGGGTGTGTTCTGCTGCTGCTGCTTGGGTTGGGGAAGACACTGCTGAAGATTTGCCGTGCAAGGTCGGGAGTGGGCTCCGCGAGCAGGGGCTTCCCTAGCTTTCTCTGTTCGCGAACTGTCACATCCAAATGTTGATTGACACGACGCCGCGTCTCTGACGACACAGAGGAGAGGGACCCACGCATCCTGGACATGTAGCACTCGGGGTCTGTGTTTATGAACGACATAGCGCCCGGTGTTCCCTGACAGGTGCTCCCAAAGGAGCTGGTGTCAGGGCACTCCAGGGCAAAATTATACTTTATTACATTTTTTTTTACCTATCCATTGATTTGCCATTTATTGAATACAGCCCCCAAATGGGCAAGCTGGATTGGAAAACGTGTGTTTTTGGCCTGTTTTTTCCATCCCCCCCCCTAAAGAGTACCATAAAAGATGTGGAATGCATTCTTTCCCCAGTTTTTTTATTTGTATGGGTTTCTTGTATGATAAGCTGCAGATTGCCGTGCTGGGCATACAAAATGATAGAAAATTGAAAATTTGAGCCACCAAAATGCTTATGCAACACGCACAGCACGCAAGCGCAGATTTCACCCTTAAAGCTTTACGTAGGTGTAAAGGTTTTCCATAGGCTCGTGGCTCTGTGGCTCTTCTTATAGCTGGAAAGAATATGTGCTGCAGGCTGTCTTGGGCTGGTGTTGTGGCGTTACTCAAAGTTAGAGGAAGCTGTGCCCCAAGCCAGCCTGAAAGGTCTTCCAAAGTTGCTACAAGCATTAAATGGTTGAAGTGAGTTTGAACATGCTGTGGCACTGCATCACACTCTTTGTTGCTTCAAGATATACTCAGACTCACACCTGACCAGCTGCCCACCAAAAAAAAGAAGCAAAACTGTAGTGTCACATTGCTCAAATTGTCATGTATGTCAAGTCAGATTGTCATGTATGTCAACTCAGATTGTCATGTATGTCACCAAGCTGGCTCAATAACTTGGAAGCCCTAAGGCATATGAAAAGAGAACTGATATGTCAGAGAATGTCAGTTACAATTTGGCTGCTTGCTGCTGGCCCACCCCCTGCTGCTGCCTTCTCCTTGCTGCTCCCTCTGCCCCCCTCCTTGCTGCTCCCTCTGCCCAAACTCAGGCAGCCTTTCCATCTTCCTAAACCCTAAACCCTAGAGCTCATCATTGTCACTGGGGCTGCTTGTGCCACTGTCATCGCTGTCGACATAGCAGCTCTGGCGCACTAGAGTGCACTGACGCCTGGGTTGGCGGCTAGCGGGGACAACAGCTTGCGCTGGTGCTGACGCAGCTATGCTTCTAGCCACCTCTTCCTGCTCCTGCTGCCCATGCCCTTGCCGCCCTTGCTGCTCTAACCCTTGAACTTGCTGCTGCTGCTGCTGCTGCTGCCGCTGCTTCTTGCTTTCCTTTTTTGCATTGCTAATGCCTATCGCTGCACGCTGGGCTGTATCACGGGCCATGGTGAGCTGCTCCGTGCTCCATCGTGCATCCAGCAATTGAGCTTGAACCTCTTCAAGGGACAACTTCTGGACCTCATCCTGCTGTTCTTGCTGCTGCTGCTCAGACAGCTGCCCTTGCTGTTGCTCAGATTGCTGCAAGGCAAGCAGTGCTGCCTTCTTCAGCTGCACGTAACGCATCTCGCGCACTAGCCGCACACGCACAGCTCCTGGGTCTTGTTGCCGCCGCTGTGAAGCTTTTTCAGCCTCATGAGCTGCCCTGTTGCCCGCAAGCCTTGGGCGCTTGCTTGCACGCCGCTGCTGCTTCTCAAGCGCTGCCAAGAGGAGAGCAGGGTAGCCGCTTGTAGGACTGTTGCGGCGCTCATCTGCCGATAGCGCTCCCTCAACTGCTCCTTTTGCTGTTGCTGCTGCTCCAAAGTCAAACGCTGTGTAGCAGCTGCCTCCAGCTGCTCCTCCAACGCTCGTGCCCGATCCTGCTCTTGCTCCAACTCTGCAGTCTTGACCTTGAGGGCCTCATTTGCTGCTGCTGCCTTGTTGGTGAGGCTTGCGGACAGCTTTTCAGTGGTCTTTTTTAGTGCACCAAGCTGCTGTTCTGCGCTTTGCTGTTGCTTTCTAGCATCTGTGGCTGCTTCACGGTTCTGCCGACCTCTCTTCTTTGCTGCCTCCAACTTCTCCCTGCTGCGCTTCACTGCTGCCACCTCCTTGCCCATTGATGCCCCTATGCACTCCTGCACTGCTCGCCTTAGTGCTTCCAGCTCTGCATTGGTACGCGCGTGCTCAAGCTGCATGTCAACAAGCAGGTCCTGCTGCTGCTGATGATGTTTCTCGCCGAGCCCTTGCTGCTCTTTCAAACGCTGCAGCTCTGCCACTAGCTTCTGCCGCTCCCCTGAGCGCCGCCCGATTTCTTCCTCATACCTTCCCTTGGCACCCCTAGTCAGCATTGCATGCTGCTGCTGCTGCTGCCACTGTTGCTGCTGCAAGGGATTGAGGGGGGCTGCTATGTGGTGCGGGAGGGCTGCGGAGGTGGATGTGCCAGCTATATGCTCTGATGGTTGTGGTGGCGTTAGCGGTAGTGGTGGTAGCAGCGGTGGTGGCAGTGGTGGTGGTGGTGGTGGTGGTGGTGCCCTTGCAGCTGCTGCTTCTGCTGCACAGACCTCGGCGCGCATGCGCACACATGGCGTGCACGCCCACAGGCCGTGCGTACGGCTGGCTGGGTCGTGGAAGGTAGGATGCAGGGGGGCTGTGCCGAGGTCAAGCTTGCCTGCCGTGTACCTGCTGCTGCTGCTGCTGCTGCTGCTGCTGCTGCTGCTGCTGCTGCTGCCCTCTGCTGCATGCTCTTCGACTTTTGTCCAAGCTGCACTCGGTTTGCGCCCTTCCAGCTTCCCCTTGCATCCCCCAAAGCAGCAGCGAGCAAGCTCCTCCCGCTGCTGTACATGTGCATGCTCAGCGTATAGCAGTGGATGCGGATATTGCTTCATCTGCGCAGGTACAGATGGTGATAAGCCAGTGTACGCATGCTAGGCAAGAAGCACTGCATGTGCAACAACAGAGCAATCTTAGGCGTGTTCAGGATTGAGCCAAAATTTGCACATGTATTGTTCACATAAAGAGGGACTTATGTGAGGAGTGGTAGCGGGCCACTCTCGGCCTGGCACTCACCGCCGCCGCCGGCGTAAGAGCCTAAAAAAAAACCAGTTGCAGCACACCAACCTGCCGCTAGCCGTCAGGCGCCGCGCGCCACGCCCAGAGTGCCTCACATGCACTCACAGGTGTGCAGGGGCACCATCCAGTACAGGTCCTGCAAGGATTGAAGCATCGCATGGTCAGCTGTGCTGCATTTTGCCGTCTGAAGATCAGCATGCATGGGGTGAATCAGATGTGCTATAGCGACAATCCCAGGCTCCAAATTTTATCTACTCAACCCATAGATAAACTTTTTAAGTGCTGGAGTGCGCAGGTCAGGTCATCACAGGTGCCTGCGCGCACGTCTGGTCCTCCTACACCACATGAGGCACCTTCAACGCGCAGCTGCTGCAGTTTTTTACACATGATGGCCTTCTACACACCTTTAAGAAGGTCTGGGAGAGGGTGGGGCAGGCTGTCCGAGCTCCAGCTGTCTCCAGGGTGCTGCTCCTTGCTGCTGCTGCTGCTGCTGCTGCTGCTGCTGCTGCCGCTGCTGCTGCTGCCGCTTCAAGTCGCTGCCTCAAAATCAAGACAATGATTCATTTAATAACAAAGACCAAACATGCCCCAAAACCGGCGAGGTTGGTGGCCCGTCAGGAAGGCGATATCGTCAAACCTGTCAAATTTCCGAACCTGACAGCTGGTGCACCGGGGCTCATAAAACAAGTGCAGAAGGACTTTTTAATTTACATTTAATAAGTTAGATTGCTCAGCTTGAGCTCCACGTGTTTCTTGGAGAGGGGGTCCGATCCATGTCTGGGCACCCCCTCTCTGTATCTCCCCAGCCACTGCACCATCCCAGATTCTGAGACCAGGTTTGTCAACCAGTTTTGCACCATAAAACTGCTTGTGAAGTCAAAAATGAGATTGGAGCAACTTGGTCTGGGTGTGAACACCCCTACACTTGATGCAGTAAAAAAGGTTGCATCTCAACAATATCCTGGAAGTAAGGTTCAAAAAGCATTTGATACTTGCAGCGCAGAGAACAAACGTGTTCATCAGTACAGTTAAAAAGGACATGTGCTTCATCTTGAGTTTGGTTGCAAGGACACCTGTCACACACAGAGGCACCATCATCCTGCCAAACAGCCGATTCAACTTTCAAAGTATGAGCACGAAGCCGGAACCTGCTCACATTACGCATAACTTGCTTAGGCAAATCCAAAAAAAGATACCAAGGCAAGGGTGCATAGGTTTGGCGAGCGTTGCAAGCAAAAGGAGTAGCAAACCAAGCTTGGTAAGTAGCTAGTTTGTTGTTGTTTTCCCTTGGATCCACTGACTCGGCTTCTCTCCAAACTCCTTGCAATCTGTACCTCAAGTCTGCACTAAAATCATTCATGGAAATGGCACCTCCTGACCTCACAGCCTGCTCAAAAATTTCAGAACCACGCAAACCTTGGAAGGCTTGAATTAACTGCGCTGTCCAGCACTTGTCATCCTTAGGTTGTAACTTCAAATCGGCTTGCATAACACGGCGTAAAGTACTACTATTTGTACCAAGCATGCTGTTGTACAGCTTGACTGCAGCTCTAAACCAATAGCACTGCAGTGGTTGATGCCCACATTCTCTCAAAACAGCCCAGTTAGTGGTAGTTCGCTTCAGGACTGAGGCCTTTTTTCCCTTGTAACCCTTGTAACCCTTGTGGTAGTTCGCTTCACACCCAAGGTACCTTTCAAGAAATTCAGATGCAAAGTTTGCAGAGCACTAGAGAACTCTTTGCCTGCCTGCATGAAACCTGTACCCCACACCTGACTCGCGTACATACCAGCTGGAATAACATACGTCTTTGCAAGCCACAAGGAAGCATGCGGCCTATCTGCAAGTGTGTGCTCACGTACAAAACGACGAATCCTATAAGCAGATGTAAGCATAGCACGAGCTGCATTTTCTGCCGATTTAGCCATGTTCAAGGTCCTGTAAAACATCATGCCAAGATATTTAAACGAATCCTTATGAGCAAGAGTGTCACTGCCAATCGTAAAAACAGGGAGATTGATTCCTTAAGAAGTCTGTATGAGTCTTGGTTTAGGAAAGCATTGATCTCAGAATCAGTGATAGTATGATGGCAAGCCAAGAATGGAATAAAGTCAGCGTTTGAAGGCGGAGCAAACACACGCAAAGTCTTAAACATCTCCTCAAAAAGGTCCTTATATCTCGTGCGTAGCTCACGCACCTCAGTACATTTGCAAGAGAAAAGCACATGTTTTTCATCCTGGACTTCCCCACACTCACACTCATCACAGATACTTGAACCCCCAAGCCATTTACCAGACTCCACTCTCAAGTGATGAGCACGCAATCTAAATCTGCTTATGTTTCTCAAAACATGCTTGTCCAAATCCTTGAACAGATACGAGGGGATACAAAAAGGAGCACCTCTGGGACCACTCTCAGAATTCCCACACCACTTATGGTACGTCACTACCTTCTTGTTAACTGCATGAGGACAAAAAACATCGGCCCCTCTCCACACTTTCTGCTGTCTGTATCGCAAATCACCGATGAACTCTTGCATGGGGATTTTCTCAGCTCTCAGCATGTTCTGTTTGAACGAATCACCATTCCGCATCCCACCAAAAGCATTAGAAACTTCAGCAGCCCAGCAAGAGGAATCAAAAGAAGCCAGACTTAAATCAGCCCTCAGCACACGACGCAAGACTTCACTATTGGAGTCAAGCATGCTATTAAAAAACTTGATGGAGGCACGGAACCAGAAGAACTGCAGAGGCTCCTGGCCACACTCTCTCAACACCGGCCAATTTGTAGTACTGTTCTTTACTCCAAGAATGCGCCTCAAGGAACACAAATGTCTTTTCTGCAATTGACTATCAAACTCACTGCCTTCTCTCAAGTAATGAGTTCCCCACACCTGGCACGCATACATCCCAGCAAGAATGCCATACGCCTTAGATAACCAGAGCATAGCATGAGGCCTGTTTTTCAGGTCATGACCCTTGGCAAACTCTGAAATCCTTCTCTGTGCAGCCATATAAGGCCGCACCGCATGCTCCTCAGCTATCTTTAAATCCATCTTTTTATCCAACAGCACTCCCAAATATTTGAACCTGTCCTTCTCTGGAATGACCACTCCATCATACGTAAAAGGATTCTGCAGAGGAGAGACAGACGTACTGTTGAAGTGCACCACCTCAGACTTAGCTGTGTTTACAGTCAACCCTTTTCTCTGGGCATACACACAGTTGAACAGGTAAGCGTACTTTCTTCTCAAAGCACAAACATCTGCGTCTCTACACACCAAAAGGGCATGAGCCTCATCTTGAGTTTCATCACAAGAAGAGCGATCACACAAAAGAGTGTTCCGAGTATCCCAAGCTGCTGTCTCCACCTTCAGTGTGTGTGCCCTAAGTCTGAAACGGCTAACATTCGTCATGACATGTGGAAACAAATCCAAATGCATGTGCTTTGGTAAACGGGCAGGGGCACGCACGCTATGGTCAAAAGGCACTGCAAAAAGAGACTGGTAAGTTGCCAGCTTACTATATGTGTCCCGCGGGTTCACTCCCTCAACATCTCTCAATGGTTTACAATGGTTTACAATGGTGGCCTACAGCCCGAGACTCTGGCTGATGGCAGCTGGTGAAACAAGCTCAACCGGTATCAAAAATTGAGACTAAATCTGACACAAATCTAAGAAGTCTTTATGAGTCTTGATTTAGGAAAGCATTGATCTCAGAATCAGTGATAGTATGGTGGCAAGCCAAGAATGGAATAAAGTCAGCGTCTGAAGGCGGAGCAAACACACGCAAAGTCTTAAACATCTCCTCAAAAAGGTCCTTGTATCTCGTGCGTAGCTCACGCACCTCAGTACATTTGCAAAAGAAAAGCACATGTTTTTCATCCTGGACTTCCCCACACTCACACTTATCACAGATACTTGAACCCCCAAGCCATTTACCAGACTCCACTCTCAAGTGATGAGCACGCAATCTAAATCTGCTAATGTTTCTCAAAACATGCTTGTCCAAATCCTTGAACAGATACAAGGGGATACAAAAAGGAGCATCAACATCTCAACATCTCTCCACACTGCCCGCAGCCTGTGTCTGAGGTCATCAGTAAACTCTTGAATAGGGAAAGGAATGCCCTGCCGCAGAGCTTGCACAAAGGATTCACAGCGCCGTAAGCCTTGAAAAGCATCTAAAACTTGAGCAGTCCAGCAGGCTGGCTCACACGAATGAATATTCAAATCTGCTTTCAACACTCTTCTCAACGTCTCACTGTTAGACCTCAGCATGCTATTATACATTTTGACAACAGACCTAAACCAGTAAAACTGCAGCGGCTCATGAACACACTCCCTCAGGACAGCCCAATTTGTGGTGGTACGCTTAACACCCAGCGTGCTCTTAAGATAACTCATGTGCCGCACTTGGAGATCACTTGCGAATTCCTTGCCCGCTTTAATGTGTTCAGTGCCCCACACTTGGCCTGCATACATTCAATTCAACAGCGCTTGCTTGAATTTGAAGCCAGACAGAGTGAATCTGACCTCTCCCGACCCGCAGCAGACTCTGCCCTCTCTAACCTTGAAAGCCAAACTTTATGGCTGAAGGCTTGAACCCCATTGTAACCTTGTAACCTTGTAACCTTGTAACCTAACCTTGAAAGACAAGGCTTTGTAAAGCCTTATGCTATTAACACCTGGCAACAGAAACTTGACACAGAACTACGCAACAAATCACCTTTGATATTCACCCCACCAATCCACAAGTTGACATTCAACCCACTGGTTGTTGTGAATTTTGGCTGCATGTTGTTGACCTTGTTAAGTACAAAGTTGACCAAAACCCTAATCAAACACCGTTAGACACTGAATCAAACAGCCCCCAACCTCGTGCCCCACCTCCCCTTATCCTCCCAGAAATCTACAAATCATACATGGCCTGCATTTACAACACACAAGGTAAATGTGTGGGGATGATAACCCCTAGCCGATTTCAAATTCTTTACAAGACTTTCTATAGGGCCAAGCTTGCCGGCTCACATGGAACTATAACACCTGCTCCTACTAGCTTTGCATCTGAGCTGCAGGGGCTCCTTGCTCGCAAGACTATGCTAGAAAACAAGTATGCCAGCAAAAAGATTAAAGACTCCTTCTCGCGAGCCCTGCCAATCCACATCCACACTGCCCTTAAAAAATGGGCCCTGGTAACTCAAGAAAAAATGGCCTCCCCACTGGACAACAACCCACAATACCAACACTACTGGAGCACTGACTCCCGAGACACTCTCTTTGGTGCCCATCATAACTCCCTCTCATCCAGATATTCCGGTTTCTCTGTCTGCCATCCCATTTATGACGAGAATGCTATGACTCAGGCCTTGCGTCATTCTATATACTCAGCCATTCTCAATACAGAAGCCACTGCAACTTTCATGTTCCTCCCTATCTGGGGAAAACAAATGATAACTAATCCCTACTCTAAGCTCATCACTGCCTATCCACATCTCTGTTGTGAACTTGGAACAACCACGCGTATTAACCTCTGCTACAATGATCCACAATCATGCCTCAACCAGGAAATACCTCTTCCTCAGCACACATGGGACCTACAAATAGTTTCAGTCTGGAACACATCTGCAAGGATCCATCTAAACAATCACAACCCAGCTTGGCTGCAGGGCCTGGCTTCGGCTGTACCAGAAGTCAACTGGAAGCTGCGCAGTATAGGCAAACATTCTACTCTCAATACAATGCATGCTGATATGCCTGGATTCAATAAATGCCAACGCCTCCCCTCTGACAAACAACAAACATCTAGAAAGCCAACCTATTCACACAAAGGTAATCAGGAAAAACTATTTGTACCTAACCAATCTAGTCCTACTCTCAAGCTCAAAGTCCCTGACTGGAGGACATGGGCCTACACTGATGGTAGTTGTCAAATACAGAAAAGCAAACAAGAAATTGGAGCAGGCGTCTACTGCCCTCTCACTGACAGCAGAAGTTTTGTCGAGCCCAATGGTGCTGGAATTACCAACACCAATGTCGAGCTGAATTAGCAGCAATCGCTGCTGCCATCACGCACTCTTATTCACACATTGCTTCAGACAGTCTTACCTCTCTTCATCTAATACGTAAACAGCTTATTTACCCTGAGAAGCACAAACAACATATTCAAGGGGATGTTCTTAAAGTCATATCTTCTCTCATTAGCAACTCACAAACCAATATTTGTGTCTACAAAGTAAAATCTCATGCTGGTATTGCTGGTAACGAGTGTGCAGATGCTGTTGCTAATTATCAAGCAAGCCAAGCCAATAATAGCGTGGCTGATACTGGGATCCCTTGCGCAGGCCCTGGCGGAAATTCTTCTCTCACTTATTTTGGTTAGCCAAGGAGGAAAAAAATGAACACAACGCTGACACACCCACAGCTCCTGCTCCCAATCCTAAAATCACCTACCTCCCCAATCTTCAAAATGCTTTCAAGTCTCACATGCATATAAAACACAGAATTGGATATGCCAACCCCAAAACAGGCTACTACACTTACTATCAGAGCTTATTACCTCATGTTAACAAGAAAGTCAGCAACGCCTTTAGAAACATGCCTTGTATGTCCTCACCTATGAAGCGCACCATTTTACAATATCGCACGGGTACCCTCTATAACCAAAAACATGCGGTTTGCTTCAAGAGGTCCACTAACCCACTATGCCCTCTCCCAGGCTATCATCAATTAGACAGCGCACTTCACATGCTTTCTGGCTGCCAAAATCATATCATCTCCAGCATGAAAACTGAACGCCACAATGGTGCTGGAAGAATGATTATCAAAGCTCTTAGCAAAAGCCCTTGGGGAGCAGGCTTGGTTAACATGGACATAGGGAGCCTCCCAACTGAGTGATGATAAGTTGGCGCAGCACAACCTTGAAATCACTGCACATGCATCAAACATAATTATACCCCCTTACCTTTTTCCTAGAAATTTTCCTAAGAGATCTAGACTCACGTCCAGTCGTCCTGATGCTATACTGATTACTCCCTATAAAGCCAAACCCACTCTTTCTTCTCCTTCTTCCACTCGCTCACACCATGCATTACGCAGCAGACACAACCCAACACAGAGGACCACACGAGCCAACCGCGTGAGACAGCCCCACCAATTTCATGAAAACCAGCGGCACGTGCACTTGATCGAAATTAAGTACTGTGAAGACACGAGGCCTGGACAACAGTTAGAGGCGGCACAGCGGCAGCATACAGACCTCAGCAAACTCATTAGTGCTAAAGTTGTGACTCTCCACACTATCCTTCTGGGTGTTGGTGGGACCTGCTACACTGATCATACCTTGAACCAATTTAAACAACTTGGACTGGACCATCAACGGGCCCATAAACTTGCTCAAAAACTCCATGCCCATTCGGTTCAGTATGCCCATAAGCTTGTTACCATTAGACGTGCTATGGAAAATGATGCTTCTCAAAGCCAGGTTTTGGAGCCGGGTGCTTCCAGTAACCCTAAAGGTCCCCATTAGCTTTCTTCTTTGTAACTTTTGTGGTGGAGGAGGCTCACGGCTCTTCTGAGCCAATGTGTCTCCTTTTCCTTAACTGATGTAGGGAGAGTTTTCTCTGCCTACGTAGTTTTTCTACTAGGACGCACTTCAATTTGCGTGGAATACCATAAACGCCTGGCTTTCGCCCTCACCTCCAGCCTTGAGGACCCCTCTGTAAGACACCGCACAATTAGCACCAACCTCCTCACAAAGCAAATTGAGAACCTTAATACCCTATCTAAAACCTACCTCACCAAACAAGAAGGAACAAATCTACACATAAAACGCCAGCTCAACTATAACATGCGCGCTCGCCAACTGACAAGCATCCATTCTAGCAAGCTCCGTCTCATGAAAAACGGCAATGGCATATTCAAGGAGGAACTAGACCACATTTGTGAAGCCCTCCTCTTGCACAAAACACCTCCACACAACCTCCCTACTCTCATCACCTGCATTATGCAACCCCTGCTAAATATGGGAATCAATGGGCTGCATGAGCTTACATCTTCGCGCAAGACTCACATCATCTCAGTTTCTCAGGTTCAGGCTAAACACCCCAAGATCAGCGACAAATGTAAAATAGAAATTAACAGGCTGGCAGCTCTTGTCAACCTCTCCCCACAACAAGAATTGGACATGTCCTCAATCCAAAAAATCATCGCCTATAAAAGCACTGAAGCGAACACCCTTCCAGTTTACCGTCGTATCAACAACACACATGTGAGCGGCCTTACCAATACCGGCATGAATAGAGAACAGCCTACCCACACACAGGTCAACCAACAAGAACCCCCCCACACCCAGCCCCATCCCACCCACTCAAGTAGTGCCACCATCACAGCCTCGCTCCACATTTTACTACACCCATCAACTCACAGGCCGCCGCATCAGATGTACAGGCAATCAAGCTGCACGCGCAAATCGTCCAGGAACACAACAAGTTGAAAATGCCATGGAATTGCAATCCCTAGAGGAACCGCTGAGCAAAAGAACTCACTCCAATTCTACACTCAGCATCACTCCCACAATAGCACTCCACCCCTCTGCACACAGATCCACCGTAAGTCTAGATACTCTTATTCTTGCCACACAAGATACACCTGCAGAAGGGCCACCCAGCAAACGCACACGCTCAGCATTCAGAAATACCCCTTCTTCCATGCCCCAACTCAGCCAGGCTAGCCATAAAGATAAAAATTCAGATCCCGATCTGAGCACTGCTCATCATATCCCTACACAGCCCAACTCCCAAAGCACAAACCACCAGCATCCAACAGATCACAATCTAAACCCTCAATCACAAACTGATACCCTACACAGCCTAGACACTCAAATAAACAGACATAGGAAGAAGAAGCAACAACAGCTCCACAAGAGACAATCTCCCCAGCCATCCACACTCTATGCTCGCCGTTTTCCCAAGGACCAAATGTCTGGAACTACAGGAGAAATACAGCAAGGAAACTCGCCAAGGAAACTACTGCTAGCCATGCTACAGCTCTATCTTCTATCATGATCTAGATATTTCTCACATAAATGATTGGAGAATTTATATGGAGAACAAGAAAGAACAATCAAGCCCCACCGTCCACCTCCAAGTGCAATACCAAACCCAGTATGCACCCATGATCATTGAACAATGGGCTCTGCCACTGTTTAAACAAGCTGACCTGTTGCCTGAAACTATCTCACCTGCTGCTCGCACTGATGTTGAATGCGCCTGCTGCCAAATATGCAAATACCTTATGGCTATGAGCCTGAAACCTCTGAGCCTCCCTTCCCTGATATGTATATCTGTGATGTGTGCCATCGAACAGACCATTGGAAATGCATGAAGGAACTTGGGTGTTACTCAGATGAACAAAGACAAGAGATTGAAACAGCTGACACCTGGGCTTGCCCCGCCTGTGCAATCCTGAGTGATACCCAAATAATTGAAAGAAAGCGGCTAACTAAAGAAGAACTCAGGAGGGTCACTTGGAAGCCCTCTTGGGAATCAGAGGATCTACAAGAGAATTCGAATGGCCTAAATTTCGAGAGTGTCTGCTTAAGTTTGAAGCGAAACAGAGCGAGCCTAATCTCTCTATACCCACTGCAGATTCTACCCTCTCAAATCTTGAGAGATAGGGATTTGGAGAACCTAATGCAACCAATGTATGGAAGCAGAAACTAGACACAGAACCGCCCAACAAAATCACATTTGATACAAACCCCACTAATCCCCAAGCAGACATAAAACCTACAGGCTCATGCGAATACTGGCTGCGCGAGGTTGACCTTGTGAAGTACACGGACCAGCAATCCCCTCATCCAGCTTCATTACAAACAGGATCTCCCAGCCATTCCCCTCCTACTCTACCCCCCCCCCCCCTCATTCTTCCAGAAATCTACAAGGCACACATGGCTTGCATTTATAACACACAAGGAAAATGCGTTGGTATGATATCCCCTAACCGCTTTCAAATCCTCTATAAGGCTTTTTACAGGGCCAAGCTTGCTGGCATGCACGAAGATATGTCACCTGCCCCAGGCAGCTTTGCTACTTAAATGCAAGGACTTCTTTTCCGCAAGTCCATGCTTGAAAGAAAGTACTCTAGCAAAAAGATTAAGGACTCCCTTTCACGAGCCCTCCCAATTCACATCCATACTGCCCTTCAAAAATGGGCCTTGGTAACTCAAGAAAAAATGGCCTCCCCACTTGACCATAACCCACATACCAGAACTACTGGAGTGCGGACTCCCGGGACACTCTTTTTGGTGCCATGCATGCATAATGACTTCTCATCAAAATTCCCAGGCTTCTCAGTATGCCATCCTATTTATGAAGAGGGAAATATGACCCAAGCCTCGCAACATGCCATTTACTCCGCCATTATCAACACAGAGGCAACTGCTACATTCATGTTCCTGCCGGCTTGGGGGAGGCACATGATAACCAATCCCTACTCCAAACTTGTCACTGCCTACCCCCACCTCTGTTACGACCTCAGAACCATCCCACGTTATAAAATTGGCTACAGTGCCCCACAATCCTGGCCTAACCAACAGGTACCACTACCTGAGCATACCTGGGATCTTCGTATCTTAGCTGTTTGGAACACAGCTGGTCGGATACACCTCAACAAAAATAACAAAGACTGGCCGCAAGGCCTCGCAGGAGATCTTAAATAAACCACAGAGTGGAAGCTTAGGAATGTCAGCAGCCATTCTGTCCTAAATCCCAGGCATACTGATATGCCAGGTTTCAGTAAACTGGAACGTCTCTCACTTGACAGACAACACGTTTCCAAACACCTTTAAAGTTCACACATGAGTATCCAAGATATAGACTCAGTGCCCAGACAATCCAGTTATATCCTCACCCTCAAAGTTGCTGACTGGAGGACCTGGGCATATACAGATGGAAGCTTCCTTGTCCATAACGGTAGGCAAGACATCGGAGCAGGCGTCTATTACCCACTTACTGACAACAAGAACTATGTAGAACCTAACGGTGCTGGAATTACTAATACCATAACCCGAGCTGAATTGGCTGCAATTGCTGCTGCTATCAACAGGAAATACGCTAACATTGCATCAGACAGCCTCACTTCTCTCTATCAAATACGTAAACAAATTCCTTACCCTGAGAAACACCTGAGGCATATCCAAGGAGACATCCTTAATATAATCTCATCTCTCTTTAGCAACTCTCACACCAAACTTCAATTTTACAAAGTTAAGGCCCATGCTGGCATCGCTGGGAATGAATACGCAGATGCTATGGCTATACACAGGCAAAGCAAGCCAACAACTGTGTGGCAGACACTGAAATCCCCGGCGCGGGCCCTGGAGGAAATCCATTCACACATATTTTTTGGCTAGCCAAAGAAGAAAACAAAGTGCATCCCACAGGTACATATGAAGGTCCCCCTCCTGCTCCCAAGCTCACCTATCTCCCCAACCTCCAAGATGCTCTCAAATCCCACATGCATTCTAAACACAAACTTGGATATGCCAATGCCAAATCAGGATACTACTCTTACTACCAAAACTTATTACCGCATGTAGAAAACAAAATATGCAATGCATTCAGAAATATGTCAAGTATTTCCACACACATGGAACGTACTATCCTTCAATACCGCACAGGCACCCTCTACAATCAAAAACATGCAGTGCGTTTTTTAAGGTCCACTGACCCAATGTGCCCCCTTCCAGGCTGCCATCAGTCGGACAGTGCTCTCCACATGCTCTCAGGCTGCCAGAATTGCATCATCTCCAACATGAAAACTGAACGCTATAACATTACAGGCAGAATGATTACAAAAGCACTCAGCAAAAGCCCTGTGGGAGCAGGCCTTGTCTACACAGACATAGGGAGTGATTTCAAACTTGCACAACACAACTTGCAACTCCCTACACATGCCTCAAACAGAACAATACCTGCTTACTTGTTCCCTCGTAACATTCAAGAAAGGGAAAAACTAAATTCAAGTCGACCCGATGCCATTTTGATTACCTCTTGTAATGCCAAGCCTACTTCTCACAAAGTCCCTTCTATTCATTCTCAACACGCTTTGCGCAGGTCCACTAGGAGGACAACCAGAGCTAGCCGCGTTAAGCACCCACATGAACTCCATGTGAACGAGCGTCATGTGCATCTCACTGATGGCATAGAAATTAAGTTCTTTGAAGACATAAGGCCAGAGCATCAATTAAGCGCGGCTAGGCGGCAACATGCTAACCTTTGTAATCTTATTAGCGCTAAAGCTAAAACTATTCACCCAATCCTCCTGGGTGTTGGTGGAACAATTTACACTGAACATACCCTGATGCAATTAAAGAAACTAGGACTGGATCACCAATGTGCCACTAAGCTCGCTAAAACTCCATGCCCGTTCTGTTTATTATGCCCATAAACTAGTCTCCACACGCCGCGGTATTGAAAGCAAGAGTGCTTGCCACAGCCATTTGGTTCTAGAGCCAGGTGCTTCTAATAACCCTCCAGATCCACATTAGTTTTGTCTTTCTTTCTTTTCTCGTGGTGGAGTGGGCTCATGGCTCTTTATGAGCCAATGCGTCTCCCTTTCCTTAATTGATGTAGGGAGAGTTACTCTTCCTACATAGTTTTTCTTTTCTTTTCTTTGGTCTCTCACACACACACACACGCACAAAACACATGCACACAGAACTCCTGCCCCACAACTTGTAAAGTGCATGGCATATTTCATGTTTTTCCAAGGCTCACCTCTGCCTCATCGGCATCGTGGTGCTGAGCTGTGTAGGTACGCTGAATCTCCTCAGTGACATCTGCATCACCAGCCACAGTTTTAGCAAAGCGTGCAAGCATGTAAAAGCGGTGGTACACTTTCCCCATGCATGGGATGCTGCTGTCAACCAAGCGCACGAGTAAGCCAAAAGGGCTGCATGCTGTCCCAGAATGCATCACTCTTGACCAGCTCCTTGACGTGGCAAGCCATCTCAGCTGGTTTTTGCTGAGCTGTTTGGCCATTGGGCTGCCGAGGAGGATGGGGCTGAATTGGCTGCTGATGCTGCAACGGCCGATGCGGGGGCCATCTCTCTTGGTATATCTATGCAAGCCTCCTTGGCACCTGTCCTGCTGTCAGCCTCCTTGCTCGCTGTGGACGCTGCTCCTATAGGGCTGAATGCTCTCCTCTAGCTTGCTCTTGCTGCTCCTGCTGCCCATGCTCTTGCGGCTGGCCCCCTTGCTCTTGCTGCCACCTTTGCCCTTAAACAAAGCACCAAAACTGCACGTCAACAAACACAAGACCATGCCAAAAGGATACATTAAGGGTGCACCTTCCACCCCAGCATATCAGAGGACCTCACCTATTTCTCATAGCTTTCCTTATGAGCACTCATTGCAAAACGCCTCCTGCCAGATGCAGGAGGGGACTGCAGGTTGGACCTCCAAAACTAATCATCAACTGCATCCACCAGGTCATTACTAGCAGCCAATAGCCACTAAATAATGATGACAGGGGTCGCAAAACGTGTCTCAGTTGCAAAAACAAGATGTCCGCTATGAAAACAGCTTGCACAAATAGGATTTTCAATTTGAGCAGGCGGAGCACACACGAACGTACATGTCATCAGGTAAAAATGTCAAAAGTGCACACCACAGCTATAACCAGAAAACAAATAAGCAAAAAGAAAGCAGGAGAGGGACTTTCCAGGCTGTAGCAATTCTAGGGCTGGCGGCTCACGCTGTGCCTTTCTTTTGTACAATCGTACATTGCAATGCATCCAGTAGAGATATGACCAGTTCTCTGCGTAGCAGCAGAACTGCAGTTCTTGTAGGCGAGTGAGAAGCGTGACGTTCCCTTATTGCCGCTCAGCAATAAGGATGCCCATCTTTTCCTTCTTGGGCATCAGACCTGTGTTAGCTTAGTTTCGGCTCTTGCCTGCCTTTCCTGGTTTCCAGCAGACTTCTAGGCTGCGCAGCAGACCTGCCTTTTGCTTGCAGCAGACTTGCTTGAGTTCTGTGGAGTTCAGCCAGAGTTTCTTGGGCAGCTCCTGTTTCTGTGGAGTTCAGCCAGAGTTTCTTTTTGCTGCCTCTGTTTCTGTGGTTTCTGGCCCTGCCTCTGAGCCAGTGTGTATGGCGAGAACAAGTGTCTCCGGCTCTCGCATGTTTGTGGTCTGCCCTACCCATGTAAGGAACACGCCTCATGAGCCGAAAGAGAATGTGGATGGGGGTGACCACCTGACACGAAACATTATGACACGGTTCAAACGATATTGTTTTAACAATATGTTACGCTCATATATCCCCAGATTGTCAAGTGTGGCAGGCAAAACGGAGAGCTCTCCTTTCTTTACAATGGTAGCGAAGCCAGGGGCCAAGGTGGTGCAGCAGCTTTGTGTGCATAGCGGGCAAAGCGTCTGTGCATATCACACAGGTCAGGGATTCCAGTCCTGGTAGGCGCACTTCGCAAAGGCTGGCTAGGCACATCCCTTGGGCAAGGATGCAGTGTAATATGTTACGGCAGGGTAAAGTAACAATATGTTACAGTTGTATATCCCCAGATTGTCAAGCGTGGCAGGCAAGGTGGAGAGCTTTCCTTTCATTAAAATTCTGGTCTCAGGCTGAGAAACCACTGAACTAAGTGGAGCACTGTTTTGAGAGGTTGTCTAACCTCTTTTGCTTCGTTGATGGCCTTGTCAGCTCAGCCCATGGACCCAACGTCTTCAAGAGGGAGGTTCAGAGCATGTGCATTGCAGCCAATACATGTGATATGTGGGTGCCTTGCCTAGAGACAAAGGTCGGAGGGAGTGGATAGCCTAGAATTTGTTGAGCAAATTTTGTATGGAAATACTTATTGGTGCCAAGGTGTGCAAGCAAAAAGCTACAGACCTCTATGATTTCTCCAGCTCCCTTGCAATTGGCAGCACTGTCATTTACCACAGCAACCATACAGTGCGGCCCTACCTTCTCGATCACACAGAATGTTTCCTCCTGCAGCACAACAACAAGCTTTTTTCGTTTGTTTCTGAGCTTATGGACAATATGTTGGCTGGCGAGGACCAGTCACAGGCCGATCAGCCAAACAGTCTGGCTGAAGGTCCCCCCGTGTAGATCTAAATCTCGATCACACGTGAAAGAGAGAACTGCTCTGCAATATGCTGGCACTCTTGAATCTGCCTGTTATGAGCAACGCAACGCACAGAATCCGGCAAATAGGCATGCAGCAAAGGGGGAACTTTCCTCTTGCGGTTACAAAGTTGATGTCTCTGCTTTAATTTACAAGTCTCTAACACCTCTATCAAACAGGTAACCTAAAAAATGCAACTAACCTGCTGTGTTTACAGCACCAATGTAGCGGGAACCATCAGGGCTGACAACAAGGAAGCTCAAGAGCGGGTTTCCCTTCTGATCTGACCCCCCGTTCCTAGCAAGGGTACCCTTGCTTACCGGTAAGCCCTGTCTTCTGCTCCATAGAAAGAAAAGAAAAACTACGCAGGCAGTGAAAACACTCCCCACATCAATTAAGGAAAAGAGGATTCCTAGGGACGAGGCACCGTGTATCCCCTTCACCAAGAGAAACAAAAAAATAAGTCAATGGGGATCAGCTGCAGGAGGGTTACTAGCGGTAGCCCATGCCTGATCTTGGTGACAAGATTTGAGAGGAGTCGTCTCAAGGGCGCTCCATATTCTTCTGGTCTTCCAGTCGTGTCTCCACCCCACAGCTTTTGCCTGTTGCATGCATGAGTAGAGGGGCATAAGCAGAGAACATGATAAACGACAAGACGAATGATGAGACAATGGTGGAATTGGATTGCGGTTGCAAGCACTGTCGTTATGCTTTAGAAAGAAATGCCGCACATATGTGACTTCACTGCTTGTTCTCTGCACGCAGATCATTGCCATGCAAGTACCATGCAAGCTATTTCCAGCAGCGGAGATGAGATGTACCTTGCTCAGTGCTTGCTGTAGCCGAGTGGCCCATGGGCGCAAGCCAGATCCTGCCTCACTTTGTCCTGCATGTCGTACGAGGATAGATGCCTGGTGACGTTGAAAGGAAGCCACACTCAAACAGGAAGGAAGAGCCTGCATCCTGCACTTCAGTGTGCTTCCTGCCAAACTTGTGTGTAAGATGTACTGGGGGTCTGCACCCCTGAGCTGCTCCCCATGGGCTGGCCAGAGCTGATCCAACGCTGCTCAAGCGCTGCCTTTGCAATGCTCCTGCGCTTGCTGGGTGCTTGGCCTGAGACCTCCATAACTTCATCATCATCTCATTCTTCGAGTTAGCGTTTCTGGGTGTCTTTGCCGTGCAGGTGCTGCAATGCCGCCAGGGCGAGCTTCTGGAGATGCTTTTATGTAGGCAGCAACCTATGCTCCCTTCTTAACCTTAGCTCCAGAGAGATGGACAAAACTTCGGGTTATAATTATCCCTCATGAGCATACTTGATTGCGGAAGTTGCACTTAAGTACAAGCTTGTACCTTGTTTTCTTGCTCCTTTCCCCCTCAACTAAGGTTGCTAGCAAGATGATAACCTTAAGGTTGAAGATTTAACCGCCCAGGCCCCGGTTGATTTGGTTTGGGGGACAAAGCCCTAGGTCCACATTAACCTCTTGGTAGGTGTACAAAGGATACTTTACCAAACTAATAACTAGTAGCTATTGTTATCATAGTAGCTGACATTCAAGAAGACTGGCATCTCTCCAACATCCAGCATCCCAGCACAGACCAGAGCAAACTCATATTCACTTAAAACGCAAAGTTTAAAATTTCACTACATTTACTTGATAATTACCGGTAACACACTTGACAGCTTACGAACTACGAATGGTGTCATGTCGGTTTCTAGTTCCTCGGTCGTGTTTTCCTTAGACCATAAGCTACTAATGTTTGGGTACGTGTTGGTTGTTGATCCCGGTCGTTGACCTGGTGGCTTTTTTCGTGAGGCCCATTCCTGCTGGCTCGACAGCTGGCTCATCACTCGAGCCCCCGCGTCGTCATACGGCTGTGGGGCAAGGTGGGCTCAAGAGCAGGGTTTGCTGATGCAGTTGCTTCCTGATGCAGTGTAAGGGATATGGATTCCTGAGTGCCGCACGTGCAAACGCGCATCAATCAGCGCAAGCTCCATCAATCAGCGCTCTAGTGCACCCCGCGCCAGGCAGGCCCCCGCCACCAAAACTTCTATGGCTGAACAGAGATCAAACTTCTAGGCAGCGCTTGTCCTGGCTTGCAGGCCGTGGATCCGGGTTGCAATTGCAAGCTTGCGAGCATATGCATCAGGAAGCTCCCTGTCCCACCCACTGCCGCGCAGGGTGCCATGAGGCGGCGATCCTGCGCGTATGTGCTTGGAATCATGCTAGTTATGTACCTGTTACCGCCATCGTGCCAGGCAAAAAGCCTAGACTTATCGAGGTGGGAGACCCTAGAGGCCTCCGGACTGCAAGAAGAATTAATGCTACGCAGGCTACGGAGTCTGGCGGACTCTGAAGGTGAATAATTTGGCCAATGCTGCAACCCCAAGCGGTCAAAACACACACACACACACACACACACACACACACACA